>CAKNYM010047488.1:0-13011 GCA_932195095.1 Andricus curvator | reverse complement strand
ACGGCCATGCCACGCTGAAAAAACCAGTTCTCGTCAGATCACTGAAGTTAAGCAGCGTTGGGCGCGGTTAGTACTTGGATGGGTGACCATTCGAGAATACTGTGTGCTGTTGGCATATTATGGGTGTGGTGAGCCCAAATTTGTAGTTATTTATAACTACAAGAAAACTATCCACCTAGAAACACTACCCGAATCGGGTAGTGTCACGCCTACCCTGAAAGGGAAATGGCTTAATGGTATACTTGCCTAAAACTTATAAATACCCACGACATATATACCTCGCACACATTTTTTAATATGACAATTGGAAATAATAAAAAATCTGGGCTATAACATATAAATTTTTATGAAGATTGATAGAGGTTATGTTTGTCAGTTTTTTAAGAAATTATTCATTTTATATCATATATAATGCCTATAATATAATATTTACCAGATAATACGTCACATTCTTTGTTCCTTACAAACAAGTTTGAAAAATATTGACCTTTTCATTAAAAAAAGACAAAATATCTTGTGTTCAATGACATACATGGACATAAAGGTACTAGAGATATGAACTCAATGTGAAAAAAAATATTCGTTTGTATATGGGGAGTTTACCAGCCGCTAGGTGGCTGACTGTTTTAGTCGAAGTTCCGCGAAAATTCAAATTGGATAAATGAAAACTTTATATATTAAAAGTTTAGTTTTTGGTTTAAAGTACGTGTTATCATAACTTTTTTTATTTTTTATACCGGACAGTGGAATTTTCAACTGATAAAGATAAACTTTGAACCAAAAATGAAATAGTTCAGTTTTCAACTGAAAAGGGTGAAATTTCAACAACAAAAAAAGAACGAATATTCAATAACAACGGAAATGAATTTTCAACTCAAAAATATCATTTTTCAACTAAAAATAAGATAATTTGATATTCCTTTAAAAAATTCATTCTTAACCAAAAGAAAAAAAAAAGTAATTTTCAACAAAATCGGTAAATTTTTAACCAGCTTCAAACAAGAAAAATAATATTCTATCAAAAAGACGAATTTTAAACAAAATACATGAATTTTCAACCGTATTGTTTAATTATCGTTTCAAACAAAAATTTTGAACCAAAAAAAGGAGGTTGGTTAGATTGCAGAATAGGAGCGTCACCCTCCCGGTGAGCCTCACCCAACTTCAACCTAAACTTCTTGCTGAACGCAGATTCTTTCCAGGATTTAATTCTTTGATGTTGCCTGAATATGTTAAGTGATAAATTTAAAAAATCGATCAAAAAGACGAATCTTAAACTAAAAAAAGTATGAGTTTCTTAACCCAAAAAAAAACGAATTTTCAACAAAATAGTTGAATTTTTCACCAAAATAGATGAATTTTCAAACAAGAAGAATCATTTTTACCAATAAAAGGTGAATTTTTCATCACATTGTTGAATTTTCAACTGTAAACGATAATATCTAAATACTTGGAAATATCCTTGGAAAAATAATTTTTTCCAAGTTAATAAAAGAAGAAACTTTCATCCCTTTTCTAATAGCACGGAACGTTCCCAGAACGTGTAAAATGACCACCGCTTGGGAATGTTCGAGCGAAGCGTCCCACTGGGACCTGAGGGAAACCTTCAGTTATTGTTATTTTGAACAACAATTATCTCGTAAACTATAAGAGATACGCAAAAATGGATGTCATTTTTCAGTTTTGAGTGGCGCATATACTACACTATAATATGACATCCATATTATAAACTGACATCGATTTTGACCTATATCTAACGGTTTACGCGATATTTATTGATAATAATAACAATAGCGTTAGTTTTTGTTTGGAACGTTTCAGTGGGACGTTCTTGAAACGTTCCCAAGTGACTGTTATTTTACACGTTCCACGAACGTTCCGTGCTATTAGGGATGCAATTGGTATTACTGTTTGGCCCTCAGCTTGTAGACATCTTGGATTTCCCCCACCCAATCTGAAATACTTAGGGGAGTTTACCAGCCGCTAGGTAGCGCTAACTGTTCTCGTCAAAGCTGCGCGAAAGTTAAATTTGTTTCGTCAAATTCAACTGTTTTTGATTAAAAGTTCAAAATTTTTTGGATAAAAATTCAACTGGTTAGTTTAAAGATGAAATACTTTGTAGAATGTTTATTTGATTGGTTGAAGATTCCTCTCTTTAATTGAAAATTTCACTATTTTGTTGAATTTTTTTTCTAACTGACAAATGAACTATTTTACTTTTGGTTAAACATTGATCTTTTTCGTTTGAAAAATTACCTAATGTGTTGAAAATTCGTCCTTTTCACTTGAATTCAATGATTTCTAATTAGAAATGCGTTTATTTATACACTTGTCTATAGACCATTCATTACATACAAGGGTAGTTTCGCAGGGATATCTAAAAACATAAATCTCGTATAGCCAGGCGCATACGTACATAAAAACTAGGTAACAATTCTCATGAACTATCTAATGATCTCCAGCGCTCGCAGATAATCTTCAAAATTAAGTTAACAAATTTTCTAACAGTAGAAGGATTGACGGAAGACAATATAGCTAACCATTTATCGGAGGGATGAACATCTGTAGGGTTTGTAGGAAACTTAGACTCAAACAAGTGCCGACAGGCCGGACAATCAGACAAAATACGGTACAAACTCTCATTATTGAGGTAGCAAAGCCTACATCTTTCTTCCATATTAAAAACATACTTTCCACGGTCAATCAGAATGCGGCATACATGTATATTGGATAGTCTGAGTTGTGCAAAGATTCTTTTATAAAACAGAGGCATTCGCATGAGTAAGTATGATTGTGTGCCGGATTGCATCGCCAGATGCGGAAAGATGAGTAAGCTCTTAGAGAGGGCGAGGCGTTCGCTATCAAGGTTCTCAAGATAGGATTTGTAGTTCCCAAGAACTATCTCTCGGTCAGAGCTTATGGAGTTTAATATTAGATACTCCCATCTGTCCACCAAACCACCTGCATCGAAAAAAAACCGGATCTGGGAAAACCAGTTGAATTTGTTGTAGGGATCCTTTACTGCCAGTGATCTCATCCTATCGAAACATAATCTTGGGTACCGTGAATCATCCATTGTCGAAATTTTAATTAACCAAGATAAAATATTTTTTAAGACCGTGTGAGATAAATGCAAAGATCCAGTTTCTAATCTCACTGCATAGTTTGGTGCATTGGTGGGCAAGGATAAGAGTTTCTTAAAAAAAGATAGCTGTACTCTCTCTATAGCTTCCAAATGATTTGGCTCCAAACCTGTGAACCATACAGTAGCGTACTTACAGAGAGGCTCTGGAATAATCTAATGTAAGTGTTCCATGAATCAGCTCCAATCGAGATGATCGTCCTTAGGATCGAGCCCACGGCTGTGTTCGCCACACCAACCGACCTCCTTGCGGCCGGTAAAAAGGAGCATGAACCAGAAAGAGGGGTACCTAAATAAGTATATTGTTTAACTACCTCAATACGGGACTCGCCGAATTTAAACGATTTAAATTTCCTAGCAGATGAATTCGCTGATTTAGAAAAAATTACAACTTTAGTTTTTTCCGTATTCACAGTAAGATTATTTTCCTTGCAATAAGAATTAAGAGCTTCCAGTTTTCTGTTTAATTCAACCGGGGTATCTGCAAAAAGAACATAATCATCCGCATAACCAAGCAACAATATTTCAATTAAACTATTTACGGAGAGGCCTCGACATCCTTGACGGATAAGATAGTCTTCTAAATCGGAGATAAAAAGCAAAAATTCGTATGGGCTTAAAACTTCACCCTGAAGGACGCCCTGCGTAACCTTGACAAATTTGGTTGATCCCTTGCCAGTCTTAATACAAATCGTCGCAAAAGCATAAAAGTTCTTTAGAATATTAATTATTTTAGTGCTAAGACCCAAAGAGTGGAGTTTTCTCCATAATAAATGGTGCGATATAGATGTAAAAGCCCCCATAAAGTCGACGAAAGCAGCATACACCACCGCTCGCGGGTTTCTCAGGTTTATTTGAATGATGGATGTTAGCGTGAACAAGTTATCAAGACAGCTCCTCCCCTTTCTGAAGCCAGACTGTGATTCGGGTATTAAGTTTAATTCAGTTGCCCATAAGACCAATCGATCGCAAATAACTTGGGTGGAAATTTTCGCGATGCAATTAACAAGGGTGATGGGTCTGTAATTATCGGGGTCCTCAGGGTTACCCTTTTTGAAAATCATAGTAGTTGTTAACTTACCCCATTCTTTAGGGATTTTCTCCGTGTCCATAATCTTGTTAAAAAGATGCATCCTATACAAGACCCAATTTTGCGGTAGATTTTTATAAAATCCATAGCCGATTCCGTCGCAACCAGGAGCCTTTCCATCTTTAGAGTTTGCCAAACATTTAATAATTTCTTCCATAGTAATAGAGCCATCCAGTATGGGATGGGTCAATTTTAAAAAGCTGGCGTCAATGGCAGGTGTTAAATTCGAACGTGGATAACAGTTTAATAAATATTTATACTAAGTGTCTACATCAATGCGAGCTTGGTGGTGCACTTTAGGTCGCGATGCAATAATTACTTTCCAGAATTGTGTCGAGTTTTTGCAATTTGCTACAATGTCAATTTGAGATTTACTATGGTTTTTTTTCTTAATCTCCTGAACTTTTCTGAAATTATTTTTTTCTTTGCGATATATTACTTTAGATTCCTCTGAAAATGCATTTTCTTTGAAAATCCTTAATGCATCGGACAACCGTTTTTTCGCATCGCGACATTCATCATCGAACCATGGCTTACGTTTAAAATAAGTAAAATTATAGTGCGTCCTCCGCATATCTAATTCAATTGCGACATCTTCTATAGTCGTAGTTAGTACTGTGTTGAGGCAGTCGACATCCTGATAAATGTCGGCTACCTCCCCCTCCACTCCATCAAAGATGCGAACGCATCTACTTTAATCTTATCGAAAAACAGCTTATTTAAATCGAGAAGCTCGAACTCATTCTCCGGAAGTGGAGGTGGTAGTGTCACAGTCAACGCAACAGGAAGGTGGTCAGAGAGGGAAGCCAGACGCAAGACATACAAATCAGAAAAGAGGTGGAGGCCTTTCATAGAGCACCATACAAGATCTATTACGCTTGATCCTTGGGGTCCTATAAATGTGAAATTTGCAGGAGAGTCACTAAGAGAGCGGCCATTTAGGAGAACAAGTTCATTAACCTCCATACAATTCACAAATTTTTTCCCCCTAGAATTGGAGAATTTGTCCTTAGATGATCTTTCTGAGTAAAATGTGTTAGCGCAATAAAAAGCTTCAGGATCAAATTGGTTCAGATCAGACACCCTGCAGTTGAAATCCCCACCCATGACTATTGCTAAATCAGGGAATGAGATTGAAATCCGGTACAATACGGAATTAAGATTCTCTAGGTAATCATTGAAGTCATCTAGTCATCTAATATATGCTAGACCGAGTATGAAACAATCCAAGCGAGATTGGACTTTGAGAAAAATATAGTTGGGTGATATCGCTATTTCCTGAGTTGCATAGGATTTAATCACGAAGGAATAGTAAGGAGTAGTATCCCTGTAAGTGGGGAGTGGGACCAGCGACGTCGAAGAATTCGTTAATGCTTGCCACGAATGAAAACTCGTATGCACGGTCGTGCACATGCGCACTGGCGGTTGCCATGCCAACGATGTCAACACGTGTTTGAAGTTTCGAACTTGTGTAAATCATTATTGCGTAAATCATTATCTACTGTAGGCTGGTTTCCCCTATATTATTTTTTACATTTTCATTATTATAAAATAATAATCACATGCAATTATTTAATGCTCATAAAATATAAAAATTTTGCACATATTAACCTACAATATTTTGTTCACTGAAATTAACTTTATCCCTTACTTACGTAATCCATAAATTATTATAATAATGTTATTGTAGTACTTACACTTTCTAGATCCTTTTCGTATTTTTGATGCCATTTTCCTTCTCGATTTTAATTCAGGAACGTGATATATACACCCAACAACATAAAAACACAACGAACAAACCTACATATGCATCGAGATGTCAAAATATAATGTAGGGGAGTGGGTATAACACGTGACTGCGAAAACAGCTCTGCGCATGTGCACGACCGTGCATACGAGTTTTCATTCGTGGCAAGCATTAACGAATTCTTGGACGTCGCTTGTCCCACTTCTGCTCACAAACACATAGGGTGATACCACTCCTTACTATTCCTTCGTGGATTTAATATTATATGTAATGAGCAGACCACCCCTAGCCCTGCCATGACAATTACTTCTAATAGCGGGAGATGAAATACTTTGGAAATCAGCGGTTCGAAAGAGGCCAATTTTCTCGCTCTCCAGCCAAGTCTCGCATACGCAGAGGATATCATGGTCCCCTAACAGGTTACATATATCTGTTATATTATTGAAATCGTGAATGTTCCAAAAAATTATTTTAGCAGTTACAGAGTTACCGGAAGTGATGTGTGGTGTACCACCTTGTGTTGATCCTGTAGAATCCCTGCGGTCTAGCTGCTATTCTGCCTCAGCGGCTAGATTCCTCGAGAGTAGATTGAGTCTCGGTGTTGCCGCATGTAGAGTAGTTTTTGGTGTACCATGCGTCAAGAAATTTTCTAAAGATTTGTTATACTGTGGTTGTTTAGTGTCCAGCTTAGGAGGTCGACCTCTATTTCTAGTTATCCTTTGGGAGGGCGTCTCCAGGAGTGTTTTCGTCTTGGACAGATTTAGCTCACAAGTCTTTGTGAATTTGTCGCTTTCGTTGATTGTTCTTGCCGCCTGCTGTCCCTGATGCTCACGTATCAGCTGATCCACCTCCTCCACTCGTATAGGATTATCACCAAGAAAGATTTGTTTCCCTTTAAGGGTGACCTAGAAGCCAACATCCCGGAGCTTGTGGACCTTATCATTGAGGGCTCTTCTTTCTTCTCTCTCCTCTTTCGAGCGGTCAT
This sequence comes from Andricus curvator, assembly GCA_932195095.1. Lineage (NCBI taxonomy): Eukaryota > Metazoa > Arthropoda > Insecta > Hymenoptera > Cynipidae > Andricus > Andricus curvator. Next base: position 6,047 of record CAKNYM010047488.1, on the reverse strand, counting down.
TAGCGATGGCAAGATTGAGTTTCTTAAATTCAAGAACTTTACTGAAGACAGGCTTGACCCATCTAGAAGCGATAAATTTAATAATGATGGGGCGGTTGCCCTTGATTTTGCCGAGTCTAAAAGCATCATCTACTGCGACCTCTGGAATCTGTAGACCCACTGTAGTGAAGATTTTTTGAATATCAAATGACAGGTCCTTATTGATCTTGTCGGTGTCATCGAGTCTGAACAGGATGTTTTTTTTGGCGCGGGATTGATTGCTGAGATAAGAGAGCCTTCCCTCTGCTTCCTTCATCCTACTATCAAATTCGGAAGTCTTGGTGTTTATTGCCTCGAGCAATTGTGTTGAGCCGTGAACCTCAGTACGCAAATTGTTATGAGAAAGTGTCAATGTGTTCATTAAGGCCATTAATTTCTCCCATCTCTCTTCCTCAGTGGTAGACAACGCGTCTGTTGACATTTTGCTTGCCTGACTGATAGTAATCACTTAGTAATAACACCTGTGTTTATCACAAGGAGAGACACACTGTGAATCTAAACAGACACTTTAAAATTGACACCTTTCCAAATTGCTTGCACTTCCGCAAAGGTCTGTGTACATTTTTTACAAGCACATGAAAAAAATACCTAAAGCACATGGGAAAGCACTTTCACTAAAGAGATGTATGGGTGTAGAGACGCGAACCAAGTTGTATCCGAATTGCGTCTTTGCACTAGTAGAAAGGTTCAAAACGGGCAAAACATCACAGAAGAGGAGAAAAAAGAACAGTAACATAATTCACAGGAGAAAACAATATCACATAACGAAAATCTATTAGTACAAGAAAGATGGCTAAAGTCCCCAATGAATTCAGATAATTCGAGGAGCGTCTAATAAACACGACCGCACGCGCTGACAGCTCAGGCGAAACTCCTAATTTGAAATATGTTTCGTTTGATATATCAACTATTACATTCATTCATTTGTTAAAAATTCGTCTCTTTAACTGAAAATTGAACTATTTTGGTAAAAATTAGTTTTTTATGGCTAATTACTTAACTGGAAATTTAAATATTCCAGTTTTAATTAAAAATTCGACTTTTTCAGTTTAATTTAATTATTTTTTAAAATTAGTTTTTTTTTTGCTTTAAAATTTATCTTTTTTAGTTGCAAATTTTACTATGTGATTAAAACTTCATCTTTTTCGTTAGAAAATTATTCTTTTTATTTGAAAATTCATCTATTTGGCTGAAAATTAATTTATTCTTGTTAAAAATTAATCTATTTTTTTAAACTATTTTTTTTTTGGTTCAAAAATATTTTTTTAACTGAAGGATAAACCATTCCGATTTTGGTGAAAATTTCCTTTTTTTTAATTGAAAATTCAACTATATGGTTAATTTGATGTATTTTGTAGAAAATTTGTATTTTTTTGGTGAAATATTATTATTCTTCTTGTTTGAAAATGGTTAAAAATTTACCGATTTTGTGGAAAATTCATTTTTCTCTTTGTTTACAAATTAATTTTTTAACTCATTATTACATTATTCCATTTTTAGTTGGAAATTCATCTTTTTTAGTTGAAAATTTATTTCTGTAGTTGAAAATTTAAAACTTTGTTGAAAATTTAAAAATTTTGTTGAAAATCCGTTTTATTTTTTGGTTGAAAATTCATAATTTTTAGTTTAAAATTTATATATTTGGCAAAATATTTTTGTCTTTCTGGTAGAAAATTAACCTTTTGTTTAAAATTTGAACGATTTCTCACTTTTGGTTCAAAAATCTTTGTTAGTGGAAAATTCAACTATTCGATGAAAAAAATAGAGCAAAAAAAAAATATGCAAACACGTTCTTCGAACTATAAACCATTGGGGTGCTAGGTAGCCTATATTTTCTTAACTTTTTCTATATCATTCACGTCAATATTTTTCTGCATCCTTGTTAAAATAATTCTAGTCTTTTCTTTCAATCCTATAATTAATATAATTAATAATTTGCTAGAACCGTGCCATATTTATCTACATAAGAGGTATTTCTGTTTGTTTTACATGAAAATCGGTTCATCCCGTGCAAAAAGTCAGGTTAGAAATTCACAATTCTCAGCTTCTCCTGTGTTTTGAGAAACTTACAATGAATTTCAAGTCATTTATAACTAACTCGATTTAAAAAACACTTATATGTAATTTAAATTGTTGACTATTGCATTAATTTCTTAATAATTAGGCAATAAATTTGGGCACTTTTGAAATATATGCGCCTACCTTAATGCTACCATTTTACGCAAATTTATACGAAAAATTGAACAGAATCAAGACCCGTGCAGAAATTGCCCCAGTTGGCCCTACTACAACAAGGTTTCTGATCGGGTCCCGGCCAGGCTACCTCTGCTTAGGTTTCATGGTCAGGAACCGGTCCGTAACATTTTTCTCAAATCACATAATCGGGAGCCGGTCATGACATTATCAAAGACGTACTTACGGATGCTAGATGAATTATTGTTTGAAAAGTATAATTTAAAGATTTATTAGATCACTAAACAATTAGCTTTTTAAAATTCCTAAAAAAACACAACATTTCATTTTTTTCCAATGTTTTAGCCACGAGGGAATAGTAAGGAGTGGTATCACCCTATGTGTTTGATGAGGAGAGGTGGGACGAGCGACGTCCAAGAATTCGTTAATGCTTGCCACGAATGAAAACTTGTATGCAAGATCGTGCACATGCGCAGAGCTGTTTTCGAAGTCTCGTGTTATACCGACTCCCCGATCTTATATTTTGACATCTCGATGCATATGTAGGTTATGTTCGTTTGTTTATGCTCGTTCAATATACAAGTTCAAAACTTCCAACGCGTGTTGACATCGTTGATATGGCAACCGCCAGTGCGCATGTGCACGATCTTGCGTACAAGTTTTCATCTGTGGCAAGCATCAATGAATTCTTGGACGTCGCTCGTCCCACTCCCCACTTACATAGGGATACTACTCCTTACCATTCCTTCGTGGTTTTAACTTATTATTATTATTATAGATTAGCAGTTCGAACTCGAAAGTTCATTGCCTCATCTACCCGAGACCGCCACACATCTCTGTCTTGTGCATTCTCCATCCAGTTTAGGTAATCATGTCCTAGTTCTTTTAGATCATCCCTTACATTTTTCTCCCATCTGTTTCTCGGTCTGCCTAGGGGTCTCTTACCAGTCGGTCTCCCTCTTAAAACTTGCGCCACTGTTCTTTCATTGCCCATTCTTGCTACATGCCCCGCCCATCTTAATTTACGCGCTTTCATTACTCTATTAATATCTGCTGACCCGTAGAGAGCGTGCAGCTTATCATTATGCAGTTTTCTCCACTCGCCGGTCTCTTCGTCCCTTTTTGGACCATAGATTTTTCTAAGTACTTTATTCTCGAAAACTCTAAACCTATTCTCTTCTCCTTTCGTCAGCGCCCACGTTTCACACCCGTACATGACGACCGGCATTATTATCGTTTTGTAAATTCTTACTTTGATGTTTCTAGATAGCGATCGCGATTTTAGTAGCGTGTTTACTGCATAATAGCACCCATTGCCAGCGTGTAGCCGCGCATTGATTTCCGGTTTAATCATATTTTCGCTAGTTATAATAGACCCGAGGTATTTAAACTCGTTAACCCTTTCGAATTTCATATTTCCGGCCATTAGATCCCCGTCTTGATTACTTTGTCCGGACCTGACGACGGTCATATATTTTGTCTTCGATTCGCTAACTTCCAAGCCAATCTCTTTGGCTTTTGCGATCAAGATTTCTGCATTTTTAGCTACCGTTTCTTTATCATCCCCTAGTACGTCGAGATCATCCGCATATCCAAGAATTTGTATTACCCCATTGAGGGTAGCACCGGTCGGATTCGCCTGCACTTGCCTAACCACGTATTCTAGAACTAAGTTAAAAAGGACGCACGAAAGTGCATCGCCCTGTTTCAGACCATCGCGGATCGAAAACTCTTCAGATAAACTACCGTTTACGCGTATTCTACCCTTACTGCCGCCTAAGCAAATTTCGATAAGTCTAACCAATTTTCTTGGCACACCCAAGAACTCTAGGATCCAGTCCATTCGTGCGCGTATAATAGAGTCGTAAACTTTTTTAAAATTGATAAATAGCTGATGTACTACTTCATTAATTTCCCATTTCTTTTCTAACAGTTGTCTAATTGTAAACATTTGATCGCTTGTAGATCGGTTTCGGTCGAATCCACACTGGTAATCCCCAATGATTTCCTCGGCAAAAGGAGTTAGTCTACTTAAGATTACATTGAACAGAATCTTATAGCACGAAGGCACAAGTGAAATTCCCCGATAGTTGTTACAGTTAGTTTTATCGCCTTTTTTAAAGATGGGAATAATGATAGAGGTATTCCATTCTTCCAGCATGCGTTCTGTTTTCCAAACTGCGCGTATCAATTTACAAATTTGCCTTGTGAGGCAAGGGCCTCCATTTTTTATCAGTTCTGACGGTAGGTCATCGATGCCCGCGGCTTTGTTATTTTTCAACTTCTTGATGGCCATTTCTATTTCTATATCAGTAGGATCGTTAATTAATAGATCAGCAGTGTGGATTTCGCCGAGATTACCTTCAACGGGGGCTTCGCGTACATTTAATAGTTTATCGAAATAATCTTTCCATAAATTCAGTCTCTCTGTCGCATCGGCTACTAGATTGCCATTTTCGTCCCTCATTACTTCCGTTCTACTTTGAAAGCCTTTCCTTATAAAATTGATTCCCCTGTACATCTCACGCGGGTTATTTTGTTTATTATGCGCTTCTATTGCTAGTATTTTATTCTTTTCCCACTCCCTTTTCTTGGATCTATAGAGCCTATTTGTACTTTTGCTAATCTCGAGATATTTCTTATGTGTTTGATCGCACTTATTTTGTAAACTACTTAGTCTGGCCTTCCGACGTTTCTCAAACCAGAGTTTGCACTCTTCGTCAAACCATGGTTTGCTTTTGGTTACTTTCTTAAAACCTATCGTAAGTTTCGCGGCTGCCTTTATCGCCTTTTTCGTATTGCTCCACAGGGTTTCCGGGTCCTCCTCGTGATTATTGTTATCGTCTCTCTGTTCTTGGAGAGCGTCGAAACTATTAGAAATCTCAACTTGGTAATTTAATGTTTCTGTTGCTGTTTTGAACTTATCTATATTGAAACGAACTGTTGGCTCTGTGCGGCTTGTTTTCTTACTTAACGCTAGCCTAGATCTTAGTTTTACTATCACGAGAAAATGGTCTGAATTTAAATCCGCTCCCCTATACGATCTTATATCGAGAATGTTTGTATGACGTCTTCTGTCTATTAGAACGTGATCAATCTGATTGTGAGTTTTACCATCTGGTGATGTCCAGGTGGCCTTATGTATATTTTTATGCTTGAAATATGTGCTTTTGACAACGAGGTTCTTTGAAGCTGCAAAGTTTATTACTCTGGTTCCATTATCATTACTGACGTCATGCAAACTTTCTGATCCTATTGTAGGCCTATACATTGGTTCTTTTCCAATTTTCGCGTTGAAATCCCCCAATACTATTTTTGCGTCAAACGTTGAGAACTTGTCAAAAACCTGCTCGATTGTTTCATAAAAAAGATCTTTAGTGTCTTCGTCTTTGTCCTCGGTGGGGCAGTGCACATTGATTAATACGTGTTTGCTGAAATTACCCTTTAGTACAATGTATGATAACCGGTCGTTAATGAATTGCATGTCGATAAGTGCTTGCGAAATTCGTTTATTAATAAGAAAACCAGTCCCCAGTCTTTGCCCCTTAGCTCCTCCCCAGTGCAAAGTATAGTTATCCCTAGAAATTGACGCGAAATCGCCCGACCAGCAGGTTTCTTGTAGTGCTATTAAGTCAGTTTTGTATTCAATTGCTATCTTAATGAGTTCGCTAAATCGGCTAGTTTTTAGACTACGCGCGTTTAGAGTTCCCACCCTTAGATCTTTAACTGTAGTTTTTTGATTTTGCAAGTTAGCCATGGTAGTTTCATGATAATCCGCACGTTAGGATCCTATTCCGATCGTAGGTGAGTCCACT
>CAKNYM010047487.1:0-11944 GCA_932195095.1 Andricus curvator | reverse complement strand
TAATTTTCTATCGAAAAAGACGAATTTTCAACAAAAATATGTACATGCATTTTTAACCAAATACTTGAATTTCCAACAACAAAAAATAAATTTTCAACCAAGAAGAGTAATTTTCTATCGAAAAAGACGATTTTTCAACAAAATATGTACATTTAATCGATTATGAGAACACGTATAACATCAAATTCGTTATAAGGGGCCGTGCATAAATTACCTGAAAATTTCTCACGTAAATATCGAGAAAATATTGGTCTTCCGCACTGTATACTACAACAGGTAAAGAGAAGTAGTTATTATACAATGCCTTGGATGCTGGGGTCCTTTAAACTTTAAACAGTCATCCTTAGATATATGAGCGTAAAAATCTTTGAGGGAAATTTTAATTTTTTTAATTTAAAAAATTTAGAAATGTTCAATCAGTTAATTGTAAAAATGTTCATCATACCAAGTTTTAATTTGGTACTATTAGTTTTCGTTATGAAAAAGTTTTAAATTTTTAAGGTAAAGACGTGTGGCCTAAACTAAACTATTTGATAGTAAATATTTTTAACTTTATATCAAATATATTATAATTAAATCGAAGTATCTGGGCTAATCGGAAATATTTGTGCTAACACTTTTTATTCGAATAATGTTTGCTTATTAGGGACCTTACTTAAATTACGTAACAGCTCAAGGGGGAGGGAGGGGTCGAGATGTTTTGTTACGATTCGTTACGGAAGGGGGGGGGGTCATTCATGTACGTAATTTTTGGAAATTCGCAAATGAAACAAATAACTCGCAGTAAGTGTACATAAATTTAATATGAATTTAACTGTACGTCAGGGAATTTTATTGGTCAGGGAAAAGTCAGGGAATTAACAAAAAAATGTCTTGTAAAAGTCAGTGGATTTCTATAACTTTACATAACTATCAAGAAGAATAAATATGAATTATTTTTATTCTGTTTATAAAAGATTCTAGGTTAAAATTTTCACAAGTTTAACATCCTGGCAGTTGAATATTAACTTATATATTATTCTTATTAGTAATTTATTTGCCTCGTATTTATATTGCTTTTTTTGCAGTTGCTTCCTCTTGAAGATTATCTTTTGAGTTATACATTTTATTATTTGTTTGAAAATTCAACAATTTATTTAAAATATCATTCTTTTTGGTTGAAAATACAACTGTTTTGTTCCAAATTCGTCTTTGAGGGTTAAAAATTCAAATATTTTCATAGAAAATATACTTTTTGTTCAAAATTCACATCTTAGTGTTGAAAATTTACCTGAATTCTTTTTTGGATGAAAATTCAACTTTTTTTTTGTAAATTTGCCTTTTTAATTAAACATAAAAATGCAACTGTTTGGTTCAAAATTAATCTTCTTTGCTTAACTTTGTTAAGAAATAATAACTTTGTTAAGAAATAACTTTTTTGTTGAAAATTAATATTTTTAGTTGAAAATTCATGTTATTGGTTAAAAATTTAACTATTATATAATTAATAATTTTTTTCTGAAAATTAATATTTTTTGGTTGAAAATTCCATTTTTGTATAGAAAATTCGTCTTTTGGCTTGAAGGTTCGACAATTTCACAAAATATAGATATTTTGTGAAATGTCGTCTGTTTGGTGTTAAAATTCATTTTTTTTTATGAATTTTCATTTTTTAGGTTGAAATATTAACTATTACACTTTGTTGTTCCGAAGTGATCTTTTTATGTGGAGAATTCAATTGTTTTGTTGAAAACTCAACTTCTTTTTTAAAGTAATCTTTTATAGTGGAAATTTCATTTTTGTACAATAAATAAATAAATTTGAAAATTTTAATTTTGTATCTTAAGTATTGTTTTATTCCGTATATCAAATACCCTATTTTAATATTTATTTTAATATTAATCGTCAGGGGAAATTAGAAATTGGTCAATGAAAAATCAGGGAATTTTGCAAAGCATATATTATCTTAAATATAAAAAGTTTCCATTAGTTTCGTCCCATATCTTATTATTTCTCGAAACCATAAATTAATTACAGTAAGAGGAGGGGGGAGGGTAGAAATATTTTGTTACGGCCTGTTACAGGGTTTGGGGGGGGGTCTTGGAGAGGGCCTATAATCCGTTACGTAATTTAAGTACGGCTCCTTACTAATTCTCGTCATTTTATAAAACATTGAGGACATTCATCTTCAAAATTAGTGCAAGGAAATTAAAGTATATACTTATCCAAAAGCTATACTTATCCAAAAAATCTGCCCGCCACGCGGGCACATTCACATCGCCCGCTGCGCGCGCGGCTCGCAAGTTTGAGCGCGCCTAGGGTGCGCGACTATGGTTCTCGCGCTTCGCGTTTGATACTGTATTTACCTCGCGCTACGCGCTCGGTCGTTGTGTTTCCCCCACATTTGTGCACAGACCTTTTAAAATTAAAAGTCAAAGTATCGACAACTGTAATTTGGTGATTGTGAATTCTCTTTTGTTAAAGCTTCTTCGGCTTTAACGAATACATTCTCATCACGTACCTCGTGCTTCGCACTCGATTTAGTCCAAAATGCGAAATTTTCTACATTATTTTAAACACTATTATATCAAATATATATTACATTTATTTATGTACCTCGGCCTTTGATTGCTTATTCAGATATTGCAAAATAAAGTACAAATTTCATTTACCATGATTACTTTAATACTTGTTTCTTATTTTGCATTATATTTCATTCTCAGCTACCGTTAAAATTTTATATCATTTCAATAAATGTATATTATTACAATTCATAGTATGGATTGATATTGCAAACAGACGTATTTTCCTTGTCTTGTTTTTATACTTGAAAAAAGTGCGCATCCTACAAAAAAAAAACAATTCTGTTATTATGCATTTTATTGCAACTTGTATCGTTTTTCCATAAATTGTAATTTGTTTATGTTCAATGTTATTTTTTACGATTTGAACCAAAAATATGCATCCTAGCGTAAAGTGGTTCTAAGAAAATTTGTAAATTTATAATTTAGGCGAAAAACTTTTTTAGATAAAATATTATTGTATCGTGTATCGTTTTTCCAAAAAGTTAATTTTTTTATTTTAAATGTACTTTTATAACAAAAGTTTTTAACAAATTTGTAGCTCCTTTCTGAGTGAACAACCTTTATCTATTAATTTTTTTCGTGGTTTCTGTCGTTTGTCCAAATTTATTTTATTCTTAAATCAGTTTTTTACAAATGAAACAAAATCTACGCGTCCCATCAAAAAGTGATTCATAAGAAATTTGTAGATCTTTTTTGAATGCACGATTTTGTCTATTCATCTTTTTTCGTATCTTGTATATTTTGACCGCAAACTGGAATTTTTTATTTTTCATAATTTTTTTGTGCGATAAAAATTTGAATTTTCGATTTTTCTAGAAAATTGAAAAAAGTCTTATAACAATATAGTAGGATGTTAAAAAAAAACATTTTTCTTTTCTTGAATTTTTTTCATATCGTGCGTTGTTTGGCTTAAAATGTTCATTTTCGTTTGTTTTTTGGAATTTTGTAAATGCTATAACTCCAGTAATTTTTGTTTTATCAAAAAAAGCTACTGGGATAAATCGTTTGTCTTTGTGAGTACTACGAATATCCCGACATAGAATTTTTAAATTTGAAAAAAGTGGTCTCAAAAATTTTGAAAAAACGCTCACTTTTTGAATTTTTATCCAAAATGGCTGGCTAACGGACTTGACCTTCACTTTAGGACACTTGAAGAGTATACCAAAGCCCAATCCAATTTGTCAATTCTTTCGAAAGTTATCTTGCTAACAAAATAAAAATCTACATACATACACACACACACTAACATACATACATCCTTGCATACACACATGCATACATACATACACACATCCACACATACATACATACACACGCATACAGACATATTCGCGAAAACCTGTTTTTTGGGTTCAGAATGTCTCAAAACATGGACATTTGACAAAAACGGAGAGGGTCAAATTTTACACAAATCTAATACTTTCTCCGATGAGAATGTAAAAAATTTTTGTATACCTCTATTCGTTTTTATCACGCATTATTATTACAGAGTAGCCACTGAAACTTAAAAAAACTTCCAGGTCATTTTCCGGTTTTCCAGGTAAAAAATTACATTTTTCCCAAATAACTTTTAATCATTTTTAATAATTATTATTTAATACTAATCGCTTTGTTATATAAAGTTTCAAAAGAATTACACATTTCACAGCCCAAAGTAATATCGAAACAGGGGAAATAGAGTAATTTTTCAAACAAAAAAAGTCGGCCCGCTGGGCGGGCACATTCTCATTACGCGCTGAGCGCGCGGCTCACTTCGCTCACAAGTTTGAGCGCGCCTAGGGCGCGCATCTATCGAATCTCGGGCTTCGCGCTCGAGACTGAATTACCTCGCGCTTCGCGCTCGGATATTTATTCTTTGCACTGGGAATGCCCAAATGAAATTTTAGCAAAAACATATATTCTATAGATCGCAGTTCTTTGCATCTGCATACTCTGAATTTTCTACGTAATTGAGCATAGTTAAAGATTAAATTGCTCAAAGCAATTTAATTTTATTTTCTGAACTACCTTCAATAAAAATCAACAATCCTTTCTTCAGACTTCCTTTCCTATCTCGCGTTGTTAAGAAAATTTGTAGGAATTTTTAAAAGTTGAAATTCCTTCAAAAACTTGGAAAATAGAGCTTTTTTATATTTCAGCTTTTTTGACACTTCTTATCTTAACCAAGAACTATAGCCCACCTGTAATTCGCCAATAGTTATATATACTTAATTGTAGGTATATTCCGATGTTCTGTAATTTAATAATAATAGCCTACAGGTGGGATGGCTATGAAATATGCATAAATCTAACTTTACATCTTATAATTTTCGTGAATAATGTTAAAAAATGTCTATGCTGTCAAAGATTACTTTTCAACATTAAACAGTTTAAAAACAAAAATTTCACTATGAACAATTGGAAAAAATATTCTTCAATTCAAAGAAAATTTCCTTGAATTAAAGAAATATATTCATTGGCTCTCCAGCCGAAGAAAAGTTTAATTGATGCAAGTGTCTACAAGTGCCGAAAAAATTTGGTCAATTGTACCGAAATTTCGGTACAAATAGCCCATTTTCCAGCTCTATTTGTACCGAAAAAATCCGCCTATTTGTACCGAAATTTCGGTACCCGTAGCCACGACCTTATTTGATTCAAAGACATTTCTTTAGTTCAAAGAAATGGTTTTTTGTTTGAATAAATATATTTTTTTTAATTTGAGATGATTTTCTTCATTTGGAAGTTTCTTTTGGTTGAATAAAGAAATTATGTTAAGGAAACGGTTTCTTTAATTCTAGACAAATTTTTTTCTCATATTTTCATAAATATTTACAGTTAAAATTAAAGGCAATTTTGTTGCAATTTGATTAATATTTATTTCTTTATTGATTGCTAATGACGTGAAATTGACATTTGATATTATAATATTGCTATTTATTGTCCTGGATTCCTCAAACAAAAACAATGCAGCACTATTTTATTCGTAACTTTTTATTAGAACTTAGATTCACACTCTCTAAATTTCTTGGAGTGAAATGCCGCTCCAATGGGGTTAATCGTCGCTCCAACTTGAAGCTAGAAGTGAGCTTCTCCCTTTGGAGTGGAGCGTGACTTTTCGTTGGAGCGGAGATTGACTCTCGGACTTGGAGCGGCGGGTCACTCCAAATGGGGCGACTGGTCGCTCCAAAGGGGGTGAATGTCGACACCATTGGAGCGATCATGTCGGTTCAAGTAGGAGTGAGTTGCGTGACTCCAATGGATGGAGTCACAAAAGTGACACCATTGGAGCGACATTTTGAGTTCATCGAGGAGTTAAATTTCGCTCCTTCTGGGCTCACCGAATTATTTTTAAAGGGATGAAAGTAAATAGATGAAAACATTCATTTCTTTGAACTTTTGTTTATTCAATATATGAATATGATGCGATGAATATAAAATATAAAAAAAACCGCTGAATCGAAAAGTATTTACATAAATATTAAAGTTCTCCTATAAATTTAACGTACATTTAACAGACTTTAGCTATATCGCAAGAAAGCTCTTGATTGCACATAAATAAAATTAGATAAAAGCTTTAAAATACAACAATCGACGATTAATAATAGAAGGCGGTTAAATGGATCTCTTCGACGACTCTTTTGAGTTGGAGTGATAGTAGGTAGAGACATGAATGTATACTTTACGCAACCACAGTAGTTTCGGTAATGTCCATCCTGAAAAAATAATATGATATGACACAATTTTTTAATGATTATAAAAGTTGTTCAATAGGAAGGGCCGAAAAAAAAGAATTTCTACCAATCGATTTGTAGTAGTAAAAAAATGTTACTTTACAAGCAGAATATACTGTAAATTTTCTTTTTAAATTGCTTGATATATTTTACCTCTTCGAGCATTTTGAAAACGGAAAAAAATATAATTTAAGAGTAAAATATATTTAAAAAATGAGCGCTCACAGTCACAAATTGTTCTTATATATGCCTAAAGAATTTATGGAAGCACCTATTTGATATTGAACACATATCGAAAGTTAAATTTAAAAATAGGACAAACAATTGTTTTCGGTCTCTCTTTCAGCAATAAAATACAAATTTTCTCAGGCAGTTTTCATTCGCGGAATTCAAAAAAGATGAAATTAAATTTTGATCAATTTTTCATACCTTATTAATATTTCGTGAGTAGTTCTATAATTTCTTCAGGCATATACTTCCTTTTCCAATTTTCAAATTTCTTTGGGAGGTGAAAGGTAATAATCAATTGAAAAAAAAAACTAAAGAGTATATTGACTTCATCATGAACAAACAATTTTTGGCTATTAGAAATTGATCGCACGAAATTAACTTTTTCCGCCCAACCTATCGTTTAACCCCTTCTTCACGGTACAAGTGTTTCATGATAGGGTCACGTAAAAAACTTTAAACATATTCTTACCCTACTGTCACTGGAGAGCTCCGGTCTACATTCAACAGCATTGCTTTTAGAGCCGCGCAGCATGGGCGCGGCTCTAACCCTTCGAGATCCATCACGCAAGCGGTGATGAAGTCGAAAAAATTCGTCAGTTCTGGTGCGTATTCCACACCAAAACAAAAATGTAGTTTCAGCAGACAGTCGAAGGCTTTCAAAGGGTTCCTTGCTACTTCAATTAGGTTCGAGTCAGCCCGAATGTAAAACTGTCCGTTTGACGTGTTTCCTCCAGCTTCCGGAACATAAATGAGATATGGCTGCTGGGGTCCTTTGGCCTTCGTGTGGGCTAAAAGGTTCTCCTGATTCTGAAATATATAATGTTTTCTTATAGGTTGTTAAGAATTTTTTAGAACAGGCATCAGTGAAACTTTTAGCGAAGCATACTTACGTCGATTATGCGAATCAAGCACGGATGTGGAATGACTTTGCGTTGCACGCCGGAGGATTTTGTCCCTTTCTTTTTGGTATGATTTGGAGCAGGAAGAATTTCTGGCAACAGCACCAGTGCTTTGAATTCGTCTGAAAAGTTAAAATTATTACAGAACATTGTTTCTAAAATGTAAAATATTTGAAAAGGAAGGATAATTTCCTTACCACTCAGACCATCCACTAACTCCAGGAGATGCTTTCTATTTTCGTCCCTAGAAATAAGTTTCAATATTCTAGGAACGTAAATTCCTGGAAATTTTCCAAGGAAAGTGTCGCCATCGGGATAGAGAGATATAAACTCCCTTTCAATCTGTAAAAGTGAACAAATTTATTGTAAATAAATATCGGAAAGCAGCCACTGATACTAAATAAATAATAGTTTGAGGGAACCACAACATTAATAACAATGTTTAATTTCATGTACTCACCAATTCACCTTCGTAGTCCTTGAATTTTGGATATTTCTCCAATATTGAGGTAATCGTTAGCAAATTTGAACTGTCTTCCGGATACAATATTTCTTGGATTCGGTTAGGCCTGATTTCGTCCATTAGTGAGAATATTTGTCTTCTGTTTTCCTCCGTCGCGCGTATATGTTTCACTGCGTGAGTCTGAAACACAAAATTTATGTGTGTTAATTTTCATTTCACGATAAGAGAACGTAAATTATAAAGATATGTCTAACCTTTTCGTTCCATAATTCGACGGAAAGAGGTATTCCTTCAGAATGAGGGAGAGGTTTCGATCGTTTTTTTAACTGCTTCGAAGGAAATGAAGGCCTTCTTTTTTTGTTGGCTGGATTCAAATTCTTTCTCAATGTTTTGAATCGAAATACAAGAAACCCCATGTTTGTTGTTTTATCGTAGAAATGCTTCTGCAACAGAAATAATATTTTTTAAATAAAAAAAGAGGTCATATTGTAAAAGTAAAACATGAATCACCAAGAGAAAAAATTTCCACTTAGTTGATATAGCAGTCGCTCCAGAGTTGGAGCTACATTTTCGCTCCAAGAAATTTAGAGAGCAGAGAAAATTTTTATTGTGGAATTATACTGTCTAATTTTAAAAGCTTTGAAATTAAAGTGATTTGACTTAGACAATACGACGATTTCAAGTCGGTTGTGTTTAAAATTGTTCAATTTTTGATGTTTTGATTTTAAAAGTCTTGAAGTTAGAAATATTATAAATAATTATAGTCTTTATTATTAGAGTATTTCATCAAGTATATCTAATTATCTCCCTAAATCACTAATTCAGTTTCATAATTTTATAAATCATTTTCGAGTTTTCATTTTTATGACTTTTTTCTGTAAGTTCAGAAATTGGCATTAATCAGAAAAAATATGACAATACAATTTTCTCTATATGTACATATGATATATATTTATTTATTACTTAAGAATAAATCGAAATATTTTGATTTTTTTCGCAATATCGTCTTAAAGAACTTCCGAAAATAGTTAATTTTGGGGATTTCATTATTTAATGACAATGTACATTCTTAATCACTCGGTGATTTAATAAGCACTCAATATAGGAAAAGTGATAAGGGGGGGGGGGTCAAAACTGTCAGGAAAAAGCGTTCAGTATTTTTTGAACGGCCCCTATATATATGAGGTGTCAAAAAATGGTGTCTTCAAAGTATATATCATTCGACGCAGAATTTCACGAAACGTATAAATCAATAAAGTCTCAAAAAAGTATTTTTGGTGCCTTTTTTGAAAATCTCAAGAATCAGTTATATCTCTGGCTGGTCTGAAAGATCTAAATTCTAAAATTCAAACAAGAAACCAAAAACTTAATGTAGGAAAGTGTCCTTGAAATTTTTACTCAATATCTTTTCTTAGCCAAAGTAAATTTCCCGAGTACCCCATCCTTTAAATTTAAAGATTTAACCTGGAGAGGTAAAGAAAAGCAGGTATATATTTCGAGCGAGAGGGCGGGGCACTTCTGGTACTCCTGTTAGAAATTAGATCCCATTGATTTTGTTATTTTTTCTGAAATATTTTATATTTTTTTAAACCGTCATATCTACCTATAATTCTTTGAATTTTTATAATTTCAAAAGAAAATTTTTATCTTGCATAATAAGGTACATAATAAGGTATAATAAGTCAATATGAAATGCGAATTGTTTTATCTTCCATAATAAGGTATATAATAAGGTATAATAAGTCAATATGAAATGCGAATTGAATTCTCTGTTATATTAGTTTAAAATTTATAATTTAAGTTGAATTAAAATTGTTACAAAAATTGGTTCTCTGATCGTTATAATTAAATATACAGTTAGCTATTAACTGGTCAAATATATTTAATAAATCATTGTAAAAATGACGTAAAGGATTGAAATTGTACACCCTCTCAACGATACAGACAGAAAATTAAAAGAGTAATAACCATTGCAAAACTAAACATATCAATGAATTTTGTATTGACAGAGAGAATACAAAATTTTTGGTGTCAGGCTTTCAAACAGAGGTTCAACATTTTTTCAACTCAAAAAGTTTAAATTTGGGGTAACTAAAATGTGGCAGATTGAAAATGAAGCTTTAAAAATTCGAAGTCCTCAAATTCATACCAAAAAAAATCCAGCTATTCGTACCGACATTTCTGCAGACGCAGCCACGTCATTAAAAATTGTACACTTCAAAAATTGAAATGTTTAAAATATATAAATAAAATATTAAAAACTAAACATTTACTGATACATGTTCATATTGTTCAAAGTCTAACTACTTTACTATTTCAGGATGTACACTAGTTAGTAGTTATCTCAAGTTCAAAAATGAGCATTTTGAAAAATGATTTCTAAACTCGAGGAAAACATTTCCATTGTTAATTGTAACTAACTTTGGAAGATTGCGGAGGGCGAACTTTCAAAAAAATATTTAAGTTTAAAATTATGCAGTTATTTAGAGGCTTACATGTTTCTGCTTTCTATTCAGGTAAAAGTTGCGCGATTCTTATTTAATCCTAAGGTTGTGCGGATTATTCTATTTTTATTAAAAAAAATATATTTAAGATAAATATATTTAAAAAAATTAACAATTGTGTAATTCCTGAATAAAATTTTGTAAATAAAAACGTACCAAAGAGATTCGTAGAGAATCCTTCAAAGAATAAAATTAAGTGATAAAATAATAACCTGAAATATTGTTTTCTAAAGTTCGCCTAATAATAGGATTATTTTCCTCAAATTTAAGAATCATTTTCAACAATGCTTATTTTTGAACTTGAAATTGCGTCAAATTGGTAGGGTAGCCTGAAAAATTGAACAATTCTGGCCCTACTGGCGTTTGACTCCAAATAATAAACTATGATGCAATTATACCTTCAAAATTAAATTATTTTCAACCAAATAAGAAACTTGTTTTGTATTTGTATTGTAATCTTATCATTTTCAATGTCACTCATAAAATGTTTAAAAAAATTTCAATCATATAAATCAAACTGTTCACAATTTAACACTTTTAAATACAACCCGTTTCAAAATGAAAGCATTCTTAGTTGAAATAGTATAATTTTAGGGTCTTAAAAATTAGACGTAGTATGCGTAAAAATAAAATAGTAAAAAATGTGCAACTTCACAATTTGAAGAGCTTAAAATTAAAAATGCAACAGTATCGAAAGTCGAACTATTTCACAATTCTGCAGTTATTTCATTTTAAATATAAAGGCTCAATAGATGCAATTTTTTTTAATGTAAACTTCCCCAATCAAATCATATCAACTTCAAGTGCTGAAAATGGAAGGACAATTTCATTGTCAATGAATGTAAAATTTCAGATATGTAAATCGTTTGAAGTTAAACAATTTTGAATGAGGTCGAAGTGAATAAAAAAAATTACGTTATCTTTTCTTGTTTCTATTCTGGCGTATTCTGTTATAAACGTAACAATACATTCACTCGGTTTTGGTTTACGCGTTACGTTATTCAAAATAGCAAAATTCACGCCGAAATTATAATTTGTTAATTACACTGCAATTCTGAACAATATATTATGCAAATCGTTCTGTCTTTTATATAATTATTATTAAAAGGTAAACGGATCATATTACAGAAAAACCATAAAACGGAAATTCTAATATATATATATAATTATTTACAGTTGAATCTGAACGGAATTTATTTTCATTAAACAGTGATAAATATTCATCTGTTTATTTATTGTTATTGACCTCGATCGCCGGGTAAGACAGACTTCAAATTGCTCTAGTGATCACGAATATTTTCAGAAAACTCTATTATCTACTGAAATTCATTTCGGCGACAGCGCCTCTGTCGCCGATTTTACTCACGAAGACTGTTAAGAGGGGATAGATACTTCAGCGGGTAGAGAGGCACAGCGGGGAGGGTTAGGATTTTCGCCGAGAGCGCCGTCTACATTTATCCTACCCTACTAATAATTCTATCCCCACTCCGCCGTCACTTGCCGCATCTAGGTGTATAATATCTTTGGCCAAACTTTCAACACCTGCGCGACACCTGCCTTCAATTCTGTGAAG
>CAKNYM010047486.1:37460-68595 GCA_932195095.1 Andricus curvator | reverse complement strand
AATTTTTTACTAAATTGTTGAAAAATCAAGTCAAAAAGATGAATTTTCAACAAAATACTTTAATCAACAAGATTAATCAAGATAATTAATCAACAATTCAGTTGAAAATTTTCAACTGAAGGAAATCATTTTCTACTGTAAAAAACGAATTTTCATCAAAATACATTAATTTTCTACTAAAGAAGATACATTTTCAACAAAGTGCGAAACTAATTTTCATTAAAATAGTTGAATTTTCAACCAGATACATGAATTTTCAATAAAGTTGTTCGATTTTCGACCAAATAGTTTAATTTTTTACCAAATTGTTGAATATTCTAGCCAAAAATTTGAATTTTCAACAAAAAAGTTGATTTTCAATCGAGAATGATGAATTTTCAACCCAAAAAGACGAATTTTCAACTATTTTCATTTCTAACCAAACGGTTCATTTTTCAACCAAATATTTGACTTTTCTATCAAATAAATACATTTTCTACTAAATTTTTGATACTTCAAGTCAAAAAGATGAATTTTCTACAAAATAGTTAAGTTTTCAACCAAAAATTATCGATTTGAAACAAAAAACCTAATTTTCAACAAAATAGTTCAATTCTTAACCAAAAAAGATTATTTTTCAACCCAAAAAGATGATTTTTTTTAGCTAAGAAGACAATTTTTGTACAAAAAAGTTGAATTTCCAACCCGGAAATATGAATTTTTAACAATATAGTTCACTTTTAACCAAATTTTCGAATTTATAATAAAATAGTAGAATTTTTGGCCCAAAAAGATGAATTGTGCAACCAAGCAGTAGCATTTTCAATCAAAAGAAATGAATTATTGAACCAAAAAAAAAGTCTTCAATAAGTAGACTTTGCAATTAATAAGAATCAGATTTTATTAAAAAATATTTGGAATTTTCTATTAGGGTTTTTAATTCTGTTAGCATTTAAGCAAAAGAACAACGAAAAAATTAGGAAAGAGAAAATTTTTCTTGAAAACAGAGAAAAAAAATAGGATTTCTATGAAAAAGAGGACTTTTAAAAAAAGTGGAACTTTCAACCAAGAATGTTTTGATTTTATTATTAGGCTTTTTCAAATTCAGTTAGCCTTTAAGAAAAAAAACGAACGAAAAGGGGAAGTTTCTTTAAAACAGGGGAAATATAGGATTTATTCAAAAAAGAAAACATTTCTAACTAAAAAAAGTCAAACAAAAGCTGAAAATTTCAACAACGAAAAACCGCAACGTTTCATAACTACAGTAAGAGGTGATATTTATAAACAACAATAATTTGTTTAAAGAATCTTTTATGTTAAATTTAATTGAGTATTGCCTTGCTGAAGCTGAAAAGTTGAAAATAAGTTGAGAAAGTCGGAAAATCACGACTGTCTAACTCAATTTTAAGAGTAAATTACTAAAAACAATAATGAATTGTTCAAATAGTTTATTTAAACATTTAATTACCAGAAAAAAGTAGCATTTTATGTATTCAAACAATTTCCTTAAAAAAACAGCAAAAAATAATTATGAGCGCCAAAA
The DNA here is from genome assembly GCA_932195095.1 of Andricus curvator. NCBI lineage: Eukaryota > Metazoa > Arthropoda > Insecta > Hymenoptera > Cynipidae > Andricus > Andricus curvator. The sequence continues at coordinate 67,073 of CAKNYM010047486.1, read as the reverse complement.
AACAACAAACCCCGATTTTTCACTTATGGGGTTGATATTTGAAAACAAATGATTTATTTGTATTTTATGGCTAATTGTGAAGTGAAATGTTGAGTTTCAACACGATTCACCTAATACTGATGATTCTGAATAAAATATACAAAAACGACTTTTTTCCTTACGGGAAATACATGTTAAACTTCATGGGGCTTGCGGAATCTCTATAGTAAATATCAATAAAAACAACGTATTTATTTTTTTGTGGTTTTGATCAAATTTGGGGGCAAAATGCATGCAAATTCGAAAAAAATTTGGACTACCCTAATGTATATATTAGCAATGAAAAAAATGGTAAGAAATTCAGTTTTTCATCGATATTTTTAGGGTATCGTAGCCCCAGGCAGAAACCCTTATAGTTTTGGTCGAGTGTCCGCCCATCGACCTTTTTTCCCTAGAGAGAAAGTCTGAAAAGTATGGAAGGGTGGAGTGAGGGGAAGTGAGGGGCGGGAAAGTTAGAATGAGTGGTGTGGGGTGGGGAGGGGAAGCAGCCGTAGGGTGGGCGAGTATGGTGAAGTGGGATGTGTAGGGATGGGAGGGGAATTAGTAGAAGGGAAGTATAGAAATTAGTGGAGAGGGGTAGTACTGGGAAGTGAGGAGAGAGGAAGTAAAGAAGGGAGAAATAGGGGAAGGGAGTGGAAATAAAGGAGAAAGCGTGGGACGAGGAAGTGAGAGGAAGTAGTAGAAGAGAAGTGAGTGGTGCAGAGGAGAGCGTTAGTATTATGAAGTGAGGAGAGTGGTAGTTAAGGAGGGAGAAGTAGTGGAAAGGAGGTGAAATAAAGGGAGAAGTCAGGGGAGGAATGAGGAACATAAGTAGGGGGTGTGAGGGGTGTGACGGGATGGGGTGACGGAATGTAAGGGGAAAAAGCGGAGTAGGGGAAGTAGGAGAGGGAAAGTATACAAGGGGGAGATTTGAACGACTTAATTAACGTCTTACTAGGTTACGCAACCCCTTCTTGTAGGGGCGGCTTTTTTATACGTTCTAATTTTGGAGGAGAGCATACTTTTTTTGAAGGTTCCATATTGCCTCAATTTTTTTTCCTTTCATTTCATTAACTTTTAATTATTAAGTAATTCAGCTGTCTCTTCTATTACGTAACTAAATTGTGTTTAATATAACATGGCTGAAAATAATTGAAAAAAAATTACGTAACACAGGGGGTGTTCAAACCATTCTATTACGGCTTGTTACGTGGGGTAGGGGGCGTAAAAAGTTGGAAAAAAATGAGTTACGTAATTTGTGAATGGCCCCGTTACTTCATGTGACTGTCGGAGGGATTTTCTCGTTCCGCTGAATCTTTTTACGTCAATTTCCGCTACACACGTTTTGCAAACAAGAAAAATCCCTGCAACCGGAAACAAAGTTTCCCTCGAATTGCCTTTGGTCGTAGTATAATTTCATCTTTTCTTGCCTGCACTTTTGAAAGAACAGATTTCATACACTTGAAAAAGTAGGACAGTAAATAAAAGTATTTAAATTTTCACTGGTCGCAAATTCAAAATATATTCTTCTTTTAATAAACAAAAATCACCAAACAAAATTAACTTGAAAAAATTAAAGAATCTGAAGAGATCAGAGCCTAAAATTTTGTTGAAAGCAGGGTTCACTGTCTTTCCTCCATAAGCCTTTTCCACTTGAATGCGAACTACATTAATAGGACTCAATTATGATAAAATCCAACTATTTTTTGTTGAAACTCAATCCTTTTTTGGTAAAAATGCGAATGAGTATGAGTTAAAAATTCCTCTATTTGGTTGAAAATAATTCTTATTTGTTTAAAATTAGTTTTTTTTTTAATTTGATAATGAAAATTTAACTACTGAGTTTTTTATTAGAAACGAAAATTAATGTTTTTAATTGAAAATATATCTTTTTTATTTGATAAATTCAATTATTTGGATGAAAATTCGTATTTTTTTGTTAGAAAATTAATCTTTTTGGATGAAAATTCATCTTTTTTTTTTGAATATTTCACTATTTCGTTAGAAATTCAATTGTTTAAGTTCAGGATTCAATTATTTTGGTAAAAAATTATTTATTTGGTTAAAAATGACCTTTTTTTGATGACAATTCGTCTTTTTGGCTTGCAGATTTAACAATTCGGTTGAATTTTGTTTCTTCGTTGACTGAAACATCGTTCTCAGTTGAAAATTCAACTCTTTTCTTGAAAATTTATCTATTTGGTTGAAAATAGTTCTTATTTGCTGAAAATTGGTTCTATTAACAATTAATTTTTTCAACCATAAATTGTACTACTAAATTTTTAGTTGAAAATGAAAATTGATCTTTTTAGTTGAAAATTCAGCTGTTAGGTTGAAACTTCATCTGTTTTGGTTGAGAATTAAACTATTTTCTTGAAAATTCGCAATTTTGGGTAGAAAATGAATCTTCTTGGTTCAAAATTCTTCCTTTTGTTTAAAAATTCTACTATTTGGTCGAAAATTCAACTATTTTTTGGTTGGTGATTCAACTATTTTGTTGTATTTACATGTTTTGTTTGGAACTTATTTTTTTTCGAAAATTAAACTAATTGGTTGAAATCTGAAATACTATAATTGATCTTTTTAAATTAAAAATTTAACTACTTTGTCAAAAAATCATTTTTTTTTGGTTGAGGATTACCTATTTTGTTAAAAATGTGCAATTTTTTGTTGAATTAAACTGGTTTTGATTTGAAATCAAAATCATTTTTGTTTAAAATATTAACTGTTACATGTTTCGTTGAGAATTCGTTTTTTCTGGCTAAAAATTCGACTGCTCAGTTGAAAGATGAACTAATTTGTTAAAAATTATTTCTTTTGGTTGAATATTTTCAATTTTATTTGCAAATTTTTCTGTTTCAAGGAATCTGTATTATCATTAGAGAATAACAGAAAATATTTAACGTCTTTTCAGACTAGATGGGGCTAGGAAAGAAAAATTATTTTAAATAATTTTTTTCTGAAAAAAGATCTTCTCCTTTTGCTCCGCTGGGAAACGAACCAGAGAACTACTGATTTCCGGTCAGGTGCTTTCCCATTAAGCTACTAGAGAGATCGAGAGAAGAAACTTTTTCAGAAATACACGCATTATTTTGCTAGATGGTACAAATCAAATTTTTCAAGGAATCTGCATTATCATTTGAGAATAACGGAAAATATTTAACGTCTTCTCAGACTAGATGGAGCTATGAAAGAAAAATTATTTTAAATAATTTTTTTCTGAAAAAAGATCTCCTTTCGCTCCGCTGGGAAAGGAGAATAATTTGATTAATTAACTAATTAATAATTTGAAATCAATTTCCGCGGAGCGAAAGAAGAAGATTTTTTTTCAGAAAAAAATTATTCAAAATAATTTTGTTGTTGTTGAAAATTCATAGTTTTAACTAGAACTACAACTATTCTATTCTATTTTTGGTTACAAATTCATCTATTTTGGTTGAGGATTCAACTAGTTAGTTGTTTTTATTTTGGGTTGAATTAAACTGTTCTTGATTAAAAAATAATTTTTTTGGTTGAAAATTCTTATCTTTGGTTGAAAATTTGTTTTTTTTCTAGAAAATTGATATTTTGAAATGAAAATTAACCCTTCTATTTTTTATCGAGAACATTGATCTTTTTCAGTTGAAAATTCATCTTTTTTAGTTAAGACTACAACTATTTAATAAAAAAAATTATCTATTTTGTTTGAGGATTCAACTAGTTAGTTGTTTTTTTGGGTTAAATTAAGCTATATTTCATTAAAAAACTAAATCTTGTTTGATTTAAATGTCAACAGCTTGGTTAAACATTAAACAATTTTGGTAACTATTCATTTTTTTTTTTTTTAATTAAAAATTTCAGTTGAAAATTCTTATCTTTAGTTGAAAATTTGTTTTTTCTAGAAAAGTAATATTTTGAACTGAAAATTAGCCCTTCTATTTTTTATTAAGAATTTATCTTTTTCAGCTGAAAATTCAACTATTTGGTTCAAAATCAAAACCCATGTATTTTGTTGAAAATTTCGTCTTTTGGTAGAAAATTAATCTTCTTGGTTAAAAAATCATCTTTTTGTCTTAAAATTCTACTATTTTTTTGAAAATTCGTCTTTCGGTCGAAAATTAATCTTTTTATCGAAAATTCATCTATTTTGTTGAAAATCCAATATTTTTACTTGAAATCTTAGGAACTAACAGAGTTTCAAATGTACGCACTTTAATTTTATTTGCAAGAATTGATGCCCCTATTTTCGTGAAAAATATGCCCTGGACGAGACTGAAACTGACCTACCTAAATAATAAACTTTATATTTTTTGCCCAAAATAATGACTCATTATGAAAATGATGGATCGCCTATTTTTATTTAGGGTTCTCTTTGAAATAAGTTTTTCATCTCATCTTTAATCATGATTTGAATTGCCAAGGTTCAAAGAGGGTTTTAATTGTCCCCGGCATCGGCTCTCGGCACCTTGCCTGCTTGATTATTTTCTGGAATTTGAATCACGATCGATAAGCACAATCACCTGAATTGACGTCAGTCATCACCATTATACATACGGAAATTTTCAACTGGGATCCCTTGAATCGTGTCGACAAAGGAACCTAATTCAAGGGGCAAAAAGGATTGTGGATGCGAAATCTCGTGAAATGCAGCCTTTCCTGTTCAAAAATTCATCGATTTATTTGAAATTTTTTTCTCCCTTAACTGAAAAATCTTCCTTTTTGAAGAATCAACTCTTTTCTTGTAAATTCGTCTTTTTTGGTAAAAAATCAATCTTCTTGATTGAAAATTGAAACTCTTGATCAAAAGTTTAACTGCTTTGTTAAAAATTAATTTTATTAGTTGAAGATCCATCTCTTCGGTAGAAAATTTAACTACTTTGTTGAAAAATTTTTTTCGAGTATAATTAATTTTTTTAACTGCAAATTTGAATATTTCATTTTCGGTTGAAAATTGACCGCTTTTAGTGTAAAATTCAACTATTTGGTTGAAAATTAACTTTTTTGTTGGAAATTGAACTTTTTGTAGGAAATTCCTCTTTTTGTTTCAAATCAATGGTTTCAGCTGCAAATTTAAATATTCCATTTCTTGTTGATTGGTTATAAATTCTATTTTTTTTTTTTAAATTCAACTATTTGGATGAAATTCTTTTTATTCATATTTTTGGGTCGAAAATTCAACTCTTCTATAGAAAATTCGTCTTTTTGTTTTAAAAATTTAACTGTTTTGTTGAAAATTTGTTTTTATGGTTTAAAAATTCATCTCTTTTAGAAGAAATTTAATATTTTTGGATAAAAATCCAAGTATTAGGGAAATAGGAAAATAGGGGAAAGAATGTCAAGTAGGCTGGCCCATATTTTTTCCCCTGCATTTTCTTGCAACTATTTTGTAAAAAATTGGTCTTTTTTATTTAGTTCAACTGTTTTTTATTAAAAATTCAAATATTTCTTGCTTGAAATAATATCAGCTGTTACATTTTTAGTTGAGAAATCATATTTTAGATCAAATTTAACTGTTTTTTATTTTAAATTTTTTTGTTAAAAATTCTATCAATTTCTTAAAAATTAGTTTTTCTGTTTGTAGAAAATTAGAATTTTTAACCGAAAATTGATCATTTTCATTTGAATATTCCACTAGTTGTTGCCACTTCGTCTTTTGGTAGATTGTGGGTACAAAAGCTTGTCATGTGCAGCCTTTTTGGTTAAAAAAATTTTCAATTCGGTTTAAATTTGCATTTCTTTTGAATGAAAAGTCTTTCCTTGTTGAAAAATCAACTCTCTGGTTGCAAATTTGTATTTTTTGATAGAAAAATAGTCTTCTTGATTGACAATTCAACCACTTGGTTAAAAGTTGAAGTACTTTGTTAAAAATTAATTTTATTAGCTAAAGATCCATCTTTTCGGTTAAAAATGTAAATATATTTTTTTGTTCTGTTAGAAAATCAATTCTTTTAACTGAAGATTTAAATATTCGATTTTTCGTTGAAAATTGACCGTTTGCACTTTAAAATTCAACTATTTGGTTGCAAATTAACTTTTTTGTTGGATATTGAACTTTTTGTAGAAAATTCCTCTTTTTGTTTGAAATCAATGGTTCCAGCTGCAAATTTAAATATTCCATTTTTGGTAGATTGGTTAAAAATTCTATTTTTTTCGTAAAAATTTCAACTATTTGGATGAAATTCTTTTCGTTCATATTTTCGGTTCGAAAATTTAACTCTTCTATAGAAAATTCGTCTTTTTGTTTTAAAAATTTAACTCTTTTGTTGAAAATTCATCTTTATCGTTTAAAAATTCATCCTTTTTAGGGGAAATTTAATATTTTTGTTAAAAATGCAAGTATTGGGGGAAACAGGAAAAAAGGAGAAAAATGTCGAGTAGGGTGGCCCATATTGTTTTCCCTGCAGTTTCTTGCAACTATTTTGTAAAAAATTGGTCTTTTTTATTTAGTTCAACTGTTTTTTATTAAAAATTCAAATATTTTTTGGTTGAAATAATATCAGCTGTTACATTTTTGGTTGAGAAATTATATTTTTTATTAAATTCAACTCTTCTTGATTCAAAATTAAAATTATTTCTTGGCTGAAATATCAACCATTATACTTTTTGTTTAGAATTAATCTTTTCGGTTTAAAAACACGACCATTTACATAAAAATTTGTCTTTTCAGGTTGAAAATTCAACTTTTTTGTTAAAAATTCAATTATTTTGTTAAAAATTAGTTTTTCTGTTTGTTGAAAAGTAGAATTTTTAACAGAAAATTTTTCATTTGAAAATTCAACTAGTTGGTTGAAACTTCGTATTTTGGTAAATTGTGGGTACAATAACTTTTCATATGCAGCTTTTTTGGTTAAAAAATTTTTCAATTTGGTTGAAATTTTTTTCTCTTTTGACTGAAAAGTCTTTCCTTGTTGAAAAATCAACTCTCTGATTGTATATTTGTCGTTTTTGGTAAAAAATCTATCTTCTGGATTGAAAATTAAACCTCTTGATCAAAAGTTTAACTTTTTTATTAAAAATTCATTATATTAGTTGAAGATCCATCTCTTCGGTAGAAAATTTAACTACTTTGCTGAACATTTTTTTGGATTATAATTAATTTTTTAACTGCAAATTCAAATATTCCATTTTTGGTTGAAAATTGATCGCTTTCAGTGTAAAATTCAACTACTCAGTTGAAAATTAACTTTTTTGTTGGAAATTTTACTTTTTGTAGAAAATTTCTCTTTTTGTTTCAAATCAATGGTTTTAGCTGCAAACTTAAATACTCCATTTTTTTTGATTGATTCTAAATTCTATTTTTTTTTTAATTCAACTATTTGGATGAAATTCTTTTTATTCATATTTTTGGGTCGAAAATTTAACTCTTCTATAGAAAATTCGTCTTTTTGTCTTAAAAATTTAACTGTTTTGTTGAGAATTTGTCTTTATGGTTTAAAAATTCATCTTTTTTAGGAGAAATTTAATATTTTTTGCTAAAAATGCAAGTATTAGGGGAAATAGGAAAATAGGGGAAAGAATGTCAAGTAGGCTGACCCATATTCTTTTCCTGATTTTTCTTGCAACTTTTCTGTAAAAAATTGGTCTTTTTTATATAATTCAACTGTTTTTCATTAAAATTTCAAATATTTTTTGGTTGAAATAATATCAGCTGTTACATTTTTGGTTGAGAAATAATATTTTTAATTAAATTTAACTGCTTTTGATTTAAAATTAAAATCATTTCTTGGATGAAATATCAACCATTATATTTTTTGTTTAGAGTTAATCTTTTTGGTTTAAAAACACGACCAGTCACTTAAAAAGTTGTCTTTTTAAGTCGAATATTCAACGTTTTTGTTAAAAATTTAATTATTTTGTTAAAAACTAGTTTTTTTGTTTGTTAAAAATTAGAATTTTTAACAGAAAGTTTTTCATTTGAAAATTCAACTAGTTGGTTGAAACTTCGTCTTTTGGTAGATTTTGGGTACAAAAACTTGTCATATGCAGCCTTTTTGGTTAAAATTTTTTCAATTTGGTTGAAATTTTTTTCTATTTTGACTGAACTAAATGTTGAACTATTTTGTTAAAAGTTCATTTTCTTAGCTAAAGATCCATCTTTTCGGTTAAAAATGTAAATATTTTTTTTCTGGTAGAAAATCAATTCTTTAAACCGAAAATTTAAATATTCAATTTTTTGTTGAAAATTGATCGTTTGCACTTTAAAATTCAACTATTTAGTTGACTAAAACAAAACTTTTTTTGAAAATTAACTGCTTTGTAGAAAAATAGTCTTTGTAACTTTTTGAAAAATGCATTTTTTTTTAGTTGAAGGTCAAAAATTTTTGTTGAAAATTCATCTCTCTGGTTGAAAATTAGTTTTTTGTTTGTTTGTTCAAAATTATTTTCAACTGAAAATTCCACTTTTCATGTTTTGATTGAAAATTGATCTTTTTAGTTAAAAGTTCAACTATTCAGTTCAAAATTCGTTTCTTTTTCTGAAAATTTGTCTTTTGGTATAAGATTCATCTTCTTGGATGAAAATGCATCTTTTTGGATAAAAATTCAACTGCTTGGCTGAAACTTCGTCCTTTGGTAGAAAATTAATGGATCGGCACTTTGCCTGCTTTTCATAAAAGTACGTAAAGTACATTTTTGATAAAAATTAAGCAAATTAATCCTTAGATGCTTTTGAAACAAAAAATTAGAAGAATAAAAAAAACCAGTGAGAGAATATTGAAATCAATTTAATTCCTTGAAAGATGATAATCTCTCAGCGATCAAAATTTTAATCGCAATTTAAAAAACACATTTTTTCAGTTAAAAATAGCAAATAAGTGGTTAAAACTCTAATGATAAAACTCGTTTTAAATATTGCTACTCATCAAAAATACTACAGAAATTTTGCTTCAAACCCCAGTCACTTTTTTCCATTATTCAGCGTACTGGCTTCCCCTACATAATTAGCGAATCGTATAAAGCTCTTTGAAGCGTGATGAATTTCGTTAGGTAACCGGAGCCATCAAGTCCGCTTTTGTACTTCCTGTCATTTTCAGAAGGCAAACATTCAGTGCAGTTCTACCTACATACGCAGAAATATTATTTCCAACAAAACAAAATATTATAGAACACCTGCAAAATATTAATGAAAATAATTTTTTTTTTTAAATGCCTAAAGAATACAAAATTAGTCATTTTATTTTCCAAGTAAAGCATCTAGATCTAGAATTCGCACTAGGGTGGTCCAAAAATTGCATTAGAAATTTTTTTTCTTCGAATTTCTTACATATTCCTCCCAAATTTGTTTAAATATACAAAAAAATTCATGCATTTTTTTAATGCAAATGATAATTGGAGGTCTTACAATACGAATCAAAAATTAATTTTGGAATTTGATAAGTCTGTTTTATGGGGTCCCGAAAAAGCCCATAAGTAAAAAATTTCATTTTACGAGTTTTTGCACTAATTATTATTTTTTTGCAATTCCGTTTAGTAAAAATTGTTTCTAATATATGAAGTGTTACTTTTTACTGATAATAAAAGGTTCAAATGAATTGTTTAAACAATTTTTTCTTAGAATAATGCTAGAATGTTCTGGCTTTTTCTAAAGTTTTCAACTTTTTGTCCCATTTTCACTTAGAGCGAGGTACTAATAAATTAAATTCAACAAAAATAATAGTTAAGATAAATTATTTTTTTTTATAAATATCTTCTCCTATAGTAATGCTAGATAGATCACAGCTGCGGTTTTTTCTGAAATTTGTAACTTTTTGCCCACTTTTCAATTAGAGTGAAGTAATAATAATTAATTCGAGTTAACAAACATCATTGTTTAAACAATTTATTTTTTTAATAATATTATTTTTAAATGACTCTAGAAAGTTGCGCTTTTTATTTTTTTTTATTTTAACAGTTGCCGGTTTTTACTTGAAGTTTCCCATGTAAATGCATGGGGAAAAATCACTTTTTTGAGTTTTTGGAATAATTTTGTAGTGTTTGGGAAAATATGACGGGAAAGTATAGAGGCTTGTAGAAAATTATCTAAGAAAGAATTTCATGTATCAGACATATGGGTTTGACACCCCTGAACACACCCCCACGAGTCCCTGAAAACTACCCTTAAAACCAGAAATGTCAATTCTTCATGAAATCGACATTTTGAGCACTGTATTCTCGTCATTTTTCTACTTAAAATGATTTATATTGGTATAGTGAATTATTCATCAACATTTTTAAATTATTTTCAATTATATAAACAAATTGAATTTGTTTAAATAATTTTTTTTGTCGAAAATTCGTTTTTTTCCTAAAAATGATTACTATTGGTTTAGTGGAATATTTATTAACATCGGTTCATTAATTTTCAATTATTTAAACAAATAAAATTTGTTTAATTTAAAATTTGTAATAAAAATTATTAGTGTTGGTCTATAGTGGAATATTTATCAATATTGGTTAATTAATTTTTAATTACGTAAACAAATTCCATTTGTTTGAAAAAGGTTTTTTTCTAAAAATTTGTCCAACTGGCAGTTTATTATCGTTAATAATATAAATTTATTTTAAAATATTTTCGTATTATATAAACAATAAATTATTATTTATTTTGAACAACCTTTAATTTGTATAAACAATAATTATTCTACAAAATTTGTAAATTTTTCTTAATTGTTTCAACAATTAATTCTTAACAGGAACCTATAATATTCGAATAAATAAAATAAATGAATTTGTGGAAACAAATAAGGGTTTGTTAAATCATAAAGTTAAGATGTAAATATAAAATTAATTAATATACAACCTTCATTATAAGTTGAAAATAAATAATAATTTATTGTTTCAACAATTGGAAAATATTTGAAAATAAATTTATGTCACTTAATGACAATAAACTGACAGTTCGACGAATTTTTGAAAAAAAACAAACATTTTTTAGACAAATGGAATTTGTTTACATGATTAAAAATTAATTAACCAATGTTGTTAAATATTCCACTAGACCAACAATAATAATTTTTATTTAAAAAAAAAAAAAATTTCAAAACAAAATTATTTAAAGAAATGAAATTTATTTAAACAATCAAAAAGTAATTCGATAATGTTGATGAATATTCCACTAAAGAAATATTAATAATTTTCAATAAAAAAAAAAGAATTTGAGAAAAAAATATTCAAACAAATTCCATTTGTTTAAATAATTCAAATTAATGAACCAATGTTAACAAAAATATTCCACTAGACTAATAGTAATAATTTTTAGGGGAAAAAACGAATTTTCGAAAAAAATTATTCGAACAAATTCCATTTGTTTAAATAATTGAAAATTAATCAACCAATGTTAATAAATATTCCACTAGACCAATATAAACAATTTTAAATTAAACAAAGACGAGAACACAGTGGTCAAAAGTTCAATTTCATGAAGAATTGACATTTTTGGTTTTAAGGGTAGTTTTCAGGGAATCGTGGTGGTGTGTTAGATACATGAAATTCTTCCCCATTTTTTCCCCCATGCATTTTACATGGGAAACTTCAAGTCAAAACCGGCACCTGTTAAAATAGAAAAAAAATAAAAAATAGGGAATTACTTTTTTCGGATTTGGAATGAAAGGGGGGGGGGGGGGCCTCGTTGCCCTCTAGCATGAAAAAAAATTTGCCATGCATTTTTGGACAAAGTTAAAAATTTCAAAAAAACGGCAATCTTCTAGCATTACTATAAGATAAGATACTCATAAACAATAAGAAATTTTTTCAAAAAATATGTTTGTTAAATTGCATTGATTATTACCACACTTTTTCATTGTAAATGGATAAAAAGTGGAAAATTTTAGAAAAAACTTCAACTTTCTAGCATTATTCTAAGAGACTATTATTAAAAATAATAATGAATTGTTCAAACAATTATGTGTATCAACTTTAGTTGATGATTACTTTACTCTAATTAAAAAGTGGACAAAAAGTGGAAAATTTAAGAAAAAATCGCAACTTTCTCGCATTCTTTCAAGAGAATATTGTTATAAATAATAAAAAATTGTTCGAATAATTATTTTTTTAACTTTATTGATTATTGACTTGCTCTCACTGAAAAAAAGAAAGCAAGTTGAAAAATCCAGAAAAACCGCGACTTTCTAACGCTATTTTAAGAGAAAATTGCTATAAAAAATAATAAACTGTTTTAAAAATTTATTTAAACATTTCGTTATCAGCAGAAAGTAATATTTCATGTACAATAGACAATTTTTAACAAAAGAAAACTGCAAAAAAAATAATAATCAGCGCTAAAAACTCGCAAAACTCAATATATGACTTATGGGGTTTTTTTGGGAACCTGTAAAACAGATTTCTCTCTTATGGGAAATACACGTTAAGCTTCATGGGGCTTACGGGACTTCTGAATATAATTTAAAAAAAAGCGCATTTCATTTCTCATTGGATTCGAACAAATTTGGAAGGATATGCAAGAAAATTGGAAGAAAAGGAAGCTTCCCCTTTTTCTCCTTTTTTCGCTTAAATTTGAACTGAAAATCCGTCAACAATTTTCTATGTTGCTTCTTCGCTGGAAAAGTCTACTATTAAATTTTTTGTTTAGAATTTATCTTTTATGGCTAAAAATGTTATTCTTTGGTTGAAATCTAATTACTTTATAAAAAATTCAATAATTCTATTACAAAGTTATTGTTTTTCGTTGAAAATTTAACTGTTTTGTTGAAAACTTGTCTTTTTTGTTTCAGAATCTAACAATTCCGTTGAAATTTTTTTCCTTCTTAACTAATTTTTTTTTTAAATTTCATTATTTTATTGATAATTCGTCTTTTCTATTCGAAAATTCTTTTTTTTGTTTCAAATGCAGTTTTCTGATTAAAAATTAATATGTTTGAGATCATTACCTTTTTTGTTGAAAACTTACATTTTTGGGTTGAAGATTCAAATATTTTGTAGAAAATTTGTATTTTTGGCTTCAACATCCAACAATTTGGTAGAAAATTCAACTATTTGGTAGAAAGTTAAACTACTTTTGTTAAAAATTCAGTATTTTATTTAAAGATTGATCATTTGGTTGATTATTAATTTCTTTGGTTGACAATTAAATTCTTCAACCGAAAATTGAACTATTCTTTTTTTGGTTGAAAATTGATCTTTTTTAGTTAAAAATGTAAGTATTTTTTTTGAAAATTGATGTATTTTATTCCAAATTTGACTTATTGGTAGAAAATCAATTGTGGGTTAAAAATGCAACTGCTTGGTTGAAATTTCATCTCGTTAGTTTAAAAATTCTACTATTTGGTAGAAAGTTAAACTGTTTTCTTAAAAACTAATTTTTTTGGTTGAAGATTCATAATTTTATACGATATTTTTAGATTTTGACCAAGTAATTGAATTGAATAAGAAGGTGTTAAATTCATAATTTTAGTTAAGCATTTCTCTCTTTGGTTGAAAATTGAACTATTTTGTTGAAAACTATTTTTTTTAACTGAAAAATTTAACACTTTTGTATGAAAATCCAATTGTTTCGGTGACAATTCACATTTTCGGATAGGGAATCCAACCGTTTTGTAAAAAATTCGTATTTTTGGCTCGAAAATTCAACAATTTGGTAGAAAACTCAACTATTTTTAGGAATTTGAATTCATCTCTTTTAGTTTAAAATTGTTCTATTTAGTTCAAAAATAATTTTCTTAAGTGAAGATCTAACTAATTCAATTTCAGCTGAAAATTATTTGCTTTTAGTTATAAATTCAACTATTTGGTTGAAAATGTATGTATTTCGTTGTAAATTCGTAAATTCTTTGTTAAGAATTCATTTTATTAGTAGAAAATCCATATCCTTGGTTGAAAATTGAACTATTTTGATAAAAAATTCATTTTTTGAATCTATATTTTGTACTTCAAATTTAACTATTTCATTTTTTTTTTTTTTTTCGAAAATTGATCTCTCTTGATAGAAATTTTGGCTCTTTGGTTGAAAATTCATCTGTTTGGTTGGAAATGAAAAGGTATTTTATTTCATTGAAAACTATTCTAAACCTGAAAGTTTAACTATGACTGCTTTTGTTCAAAATTTAATTCACATTCTTTTTTTTTCTCTTGAAGAAAAAATCTTGTATCGTTAAGGATTCAACTATTTTGTAGAAAATTCTTATTTCTGGATAGAATTAAACTGTTTTTGATCTAAAATTGAAATCTTGTTTGGTTCAAGTATCATCTTTTATTAAATTTTTCGTTTAGAATTTATCTTTTTAGTTTGAATTCGACTGTTTTTTTATTTAAAACCCAAAACTTTTTGAAATAGAATATCAACAATTATATTTGATTGAAAATGCAACAGTTTTTGGTTGAATTTTTATCTCTTTGCTTAAGATGTCGACCATTCGGTTCAAAATTCAGCTTTGTAGGTTGAAAATTCAACTACGTGGTTGAAAGTATAACTAGTTTCTTGAAAATATAGTTATTTTGCTAAAAATTCAACTATTTTGTTGAAAATTTGTTTCTTGCTTGAAAGATTTACTGTCTGGCGAAAAATTATTTTTGTTGTTGAAATTTCAACTGTTTGGTTAAAAAATCATCTTTCTTCATTAAAAATGAACTTTTTTGTTGAAAATTCATCTCTTTTGGTAGAATATTGATCTTTTTTTGCTGAAAATTAAACTATTTCCTTGAAGATGCGATATATCTCAAGTTAAGGAGTATACTGAGTTGTGTGATAAACAAAAGAGGAGGAAAATAAAAGGTTTAAAAAAGAAGCGGAGAAGGCTAGGACGGAAGAAGAGGTTTGGAAGGTGGTAAATAAAGAGAGAAGAAGAAGGAAAAGTGTAAACCGGGATATTGAGATGGTAGAATGGAAAGAATATTTGATGGAATTACTAGGAGGGGTAGAGAGGGAAGTTAGGAAAGGAGCAAAAGATGGTAGGGAAACAGATGAGGAGGAGGACGTTACAAGGGAGGACATAGTGAAGGTATCAGGGATGATGAAAGATGAAAAGGCGCATGAAGTATGGAAATATGGGGGGACAGAATTAAAGGAATAGGCATGGATAATGTGCAATAGAGTATGGAGAGGAGAGGGATGGCCAGAGTTATGGAAGGAAGGAGTAGTGACACCAATAGTAAAGAAAGACACAGGGGAGAAGGTTAAAGATTATAGAGGAGTGACACTAATGCCAACACTGTATAAAGTATATGTGACTGTTTTATCGGAAATGTTAAAAAAAGAGCTGGTAAAGAAAAAGATAGAGCCACCGAATCAGACAGAGTTTAGAAAAGGGATCAAGGTGATGGACAATGTATATGTTCTGAACTATTTAGTAAATAAGAGGATTAAAAGGAAGAAAGGGGAAATGGTAGCATTATTCGTGGACTTAAAGGCGGCGTTTGACTCATTAGACCGAGGCAAGATAGAAGAAGTTATGGTGAAAAAGGAGATACGAGAGGAATTAATAAAGCGAGTATCGGAAATTTTTAGAGAGACAAAAAGCAAGGTAAAGGTAGGCAAAGGTTGGTGAGAGGAGTAAGGCAAGGATGTCCTCTGAGTCCACTTTTATTTAATATATTAATATCAGACTTGGAAGAAGAAATGAAGAGAAAATGGTGGGGAGGAGTTAGGATACGGAACGAAAGGATATATAGACTGGCATACGCAGACGATATAGTGTTGATCACAGAGGATGAAGAAGGGATGGCGGGCTTAATTACAGGATTAGAGAAATACTTAGATGGAAAAAAGTTGAATTTAAATGTAGAAAAGACAAAGATAATAAGGTTTAGAAAAGGAGGGGAAGAAAGAAAGAATTTACGGGGAGATGGAAGGGAATAAAATTAGAAGAAGTAAAAGAGTTTAACTATTTAGGATATACCTTGGAAGCAAATGGAGATCATATAAGATCATATAAGAGAAAGGATAAAAAAGCAGCAGGGGTAAGGAAACAGATATGGGGAATAGGAAGAAGAAGGTTTAAAAAAATTGGAGAAGGAGAATCTGGTTATTTGATAGGCTGGTATGGCCGGTATTAGGTTATGGAGCAGAGATATGGGGATGGAAAGAAAGGAAAGAGATTGAGAGTTTGCAAGAAAGGTATATAAGGTGGACGCTAAGGGTAGACTAGAGGACGCCGGGATGTATGGTAAAAGAAGAAGTGCAAAGGGATAAATTAAGTACTTGAGCGGGAAAGAGGGCATGGAATTTTAAGATGAAGCTGAGAGAGGGAAGAGGAGGGGAGTTATCGAGAAAGTGTTTGATGGTGGTAGAAGAAAGGAGAGGAAGGGCGATGGAATTAAAGAGATGGGAAGAAGAAAGGAGGGAGTTCTATAATGCTAGAGATATAGAAGACGGGACTGGAGTCAACTATGAAGAAGTGGAAGAAAAGGATAGGGGAAGACAATTAATAGAAAGATGGGGGGTGATTGAGGGATCAAAATATAATAAATGGTATAAGATGATAAAAAGGAAGGAGTACCAAAGTATGTAGAAAAGGGATGGGTAGAGGAAAGATGGACCAGAATAGCAAGATTTAGATTGGGAAACGAGGTAAGGGCAGATATGTATTGGGAAAAGAAGGAGAATAGGAAGTGCAGAATCTGTGAATGGGAAGAGGAAACATGGGAGAATGTATGGGAAGGATGTAGAAGAGGAATGGAAGATAAAGGAAGCTGGCAAGAGAATGTGGTAAAGATTCTAGGGGAGGATGGGTTGGGGGAAGAGTGGATGAAGGAGTTAGAGGGTGGTAGGGGAGCAACTGAGAAAGAATGAAAGAATGGATGCAAAAAAAATTGCAAAATGGAATTACAAAAGAAGTGAAAGTAGAAGGAAACGGAAGTCGCTTAAATTAGAAGCGCAAAGATTTGTAAGTAATGGTTATGTAATAGCATAAGTAAATTAAGATGCATTTGCGCTCTCTCTCTCTCTATCTCTCTCTCTCTCTCTCCCTCCCTCCCCCCCCTCTCTCGCTTGCATTCTCGCCTTTGATCGCTCGCTCACTCGTTCGCTAACACGTCCCAAATTGCGCTATCATCAAAAAATTGAAATAAGGATATAGATATAAAATTTTCTGTAAAGGGGTGGAAAATGTTGTCAGTATAGCGTGACGTAGTTTCTGATCGTCCCATCCAATTTTTTATTTTCTTTCTGTATTTTTAGTTTTCAGTAAATCCTTTAGACATTTGTGACAGTGTGTTAGTACAAAATACTTTCCAACTCAGATAACCAGATTTAAAGTTCTTTTAATACTAGAGAACGAGATTTTTTATGTCTTGGGATGAACTGCACTCATAAAAACATGTTACGGTGACGTTCTCTTTCCCTCGCATATCTTAAATTTTACGACATTTTTCTACCGGTTATCATTAAATTCTCGACCATGAGAAAATCGATGCGTAAACTGAGCTGAGGAGCAGAATGTCTATCGTGACGATGCGATGGTTTCACGCTTTATCGTTTCAAGTCTGACAGTCAAATTAAAGTAGATTACCAAGTGATTAAATTTTATAACCGCATGCATATTTGTGCAGTGTACAGAAAATCCGTGGGGAAATTTACTCGTCAAAAACCTGTACGGAGTAATCCCTACTATTCCTTACTACGCCTTACTACGAATTATTACGCATTATTATGCATCATTGCGCATTATTACGCATTTTACTCATTATTGCGCATTATTACGCATTTTTGCGCATTATTACGCATTGCTGCACGCCATTACGAATTATCACGTATTATTACGCACTATTACACAATATTACATATTATTACGCATTATTACGTATAATTACGCATTATTACGTATTATTATAGAAGTAACGACTGAAAAATCGCGAAAAATGAAATTTCCGACACTATAAAGTTCCCGAATCGGAAAATTCTTAAATGATAAAATTCCCGAAACTATAAAATTTCAGAAACACAAAAATCCCGAATTAGAAAATTCCCGAATAAAAAATTTCCAAAGAGTTTGTAATATTTAGAATTGGAAAATTCCCGAATACCTAATAATATTTCAAGACATCGGAAAAATTCCGGAAAATAAAATTCCCGACACTGAAATTCCTGAATTGGAAAATTCCCGAATAATAATGTTAATAAAATCCCCGAACAGTTTATAATATCACCGAATTTTAAAATTCGCGAATAATAAAATTCCCGACAGGAAATTGCCGAATTATAAAATACTTGAACTCATAAATTCCCGAATTTAAACAATTGAAAAAAAATTTTTATGAATATTATTTTTTGAATAAAACTGTAATAATCAGTTTTCAATATTTAAAGTTTCTAAAACTATTGCTCAAATTTAAGATAACAATAACTGGAAAAAAATTTCATCCAGAAATATATATTTTTTAATTATTGTTATTATCAATACAATAATTTTAGGAACTTTAAACATGAAAAAAAAAATTTGATTATAAAAATATTTGATTATTTTATTTTTAATAAATAAATAATATTTATAAAAACAAATTTTATTATTTAAATCGGGGAGTTTTATAATTCAAGAATTTTCTAGTTTAAATATTTCATTTTCAAACCAAAAAAACATAGAATTTTCAACAAAGTTAAATTGTCTACTGCAGGAATAACTCAAATGATGAATTATTGACAAAAATAACTAAATTTTTAATAAAGTAGTCTAACTTAAATCAATATTATTAATAAATAACTTAAATATTATTCATTGAATAAAACTATAATAATCAAATATATTTAATGTTTAAAGTTTCTAAAACTATTGTTTGGATTTAAGATAACAATAACTGGAAAAAATTTTCATTCAGAAATATATATTTTTTAATTATTGTTGTTATCAATTCAAACAATAATTTTAGAAACTTTAAACATCAATAATATTTTTTTTTATAAAAATGTTCGATTATTTTATTTTTAATAAATGAATAATATTTATAAAAAAATGTAATTATTTAAATCAGGGAGTTGTATAATTCAAGAATTTTCTAGTTTAAATATTTTATTTTAAAAAATAATAATAATAATTTTCAACAAAGTTGCATTTCTATCTAAAAAGGATCAACTTTCAACAAAAATAGAATAGTTCACTTTTAGATTAACAAAATTAATTTTCAACAAAATGAAACGAATTTTGAATAAAATAGTTAGTTTTCCAACCAAAGAGATGAATTTTCAACTAAAATAATAAGTGATCAAAAACCAATTAATTTTTAGCAAAGTAGTTCAACTTTGAAGCAGGTAGTTCAATTTTTATTAAAAAATATGAATTCTCCACAAAAAATGCGATAGTTGATATTTCAGCCCAAAAATATTTTTAGTTTAAATCCAAACAGTCGAATTCCACCAAAAAGATGAATTTTCGAATCAAGATGATTCATTTTCTACCAATAAGGACCAATTTTTCTGATCAGTAACGTCCACTGACCGAATCAGTAATTTTAAATGACTAAAACAAAGTTATTTTCGATGTCTCAATCAGTCATTTGCAGTTAATTTGAATCATTTATTAAAATGTAGAAATTAAATTAGGAATTTAAATTTGAAAATAATTGTACTATTTTATTATAGCAGATGAATCAGTCAATTCCATGGACTAAAAATCAGTATCAATTCGATTGACTAATTGATTCAGTCAACAATATTGACTGATTCATCTGTTAAAATGACTGTTAAAATAACAATATTGGATTGTTTTCAAAGTGTCTACAAAGAGTTTTGAAATTCGTTATCAAAAGTTGATCACGTTAAAAAAACAAAGTTTAAATGCTAAAAAATAGTCAAATAACGCATTTGTTAATTATGTTCATTTACACAAATATCAAATGTTCTCGAATACTAGCAAGCAAACGTTGCCAAATAATTGGCTATTAATTCCGTGAAAAAAAAAAAAAAAATTTTTATTTATAAATACATAACATTATGAAAATTTGTTTAAACAACTATTATTAACTTTAAAAATTAATTATTGTCATCAAAATGTCCTTAAAAATTAGAAGCTGGTTATTTACTGTTGACTTTTTTAAAAGAACTAAGTTTGTAAGTCCAAAAATAGCCAAATAGTTAATTTGTTAATTAATATTGTTTAAACAATTATCAACTTTTGTTGGATAACGAAATATCATACTTAGGTTTCATTGCCTAGTAATATATGATCAATTCCGTAGAAATAATTTATTTATTCCATCATAAATACCTGATATGGATAATTTTTTATGAAATTTGTTTATGTGATAACAAATTATTTATTGACTTTCGTTAGCTTGACTAGAAAACTTTTTTTTCTATAAGTTGTTCAAATTTAGTGCGAATCAAGTGACGTATCGCTACCAATTCACAAGAAACAATTTTTATTCATTTATTTGTTTATAACAAATTCAATAAAGTTTTAAAAATTTGTGCTGCTATCACAGATCTCTTCTGGATAGTTGCTTAATGTTTTCTAGCTATTTTTAAATGAATCCAAGTATTTTTCAAAAAGCGGTACACTTCAAAAGTAAAATATTTTTTCTAAATTTTTGTTCTTAAATAACAGTTTGGTGCAGTTTGTGAATATTCTTATCAATTTGTTGGTACAAATTATAACTTTAATGCAAAATGAACATCAAATATCAATTTTAACTAGCTTTCAAGAAGCTTTAATGAGAAAGCTGATTTTTTTCTACGAAGAAATGTTCATTTGTGCCATTTGTTCATACTATTGGTTATTAACAATTATAATTGTTAAATTTTTCCTAAACTTTTATCTTTCAATATCAATGCTGAGGTAATATTAAAATGGAGTAAAAAAAACACATACTCAAGTACAAAATATTCACTGTTGCATTTTTATTTAATAACTTGTGTCCTACAGATTTTTTTGCAAAAAATGAAAATTTCCACGAATGGACGTTTCTTTGGGAAATTAGTTAAAAATATTTGTTATAAACAATTAAATATATTTTCTGTCAACAATTACAAATCATTATAAAATATAAGGCATTCTATGTAAGCAGTCAGTGTTTTCAACATTTGCGCACTAGACTGAAGTCTTTTTTTTATAAATAATTATTTATGTTTTTTAAGTACATAGGCATAAATTATTACGCATCATAACGCATTATTACGCATAATAATAAAACCATTGGTGTGTTTTGTGCATCAAATTGTGATGTCTGACTGCAAGATAATTTTTTCACTGTCGCCGGAATATGTGTTACTTTTTTCACTGCGTCACATTTTCATTTATACCACTGCTTATTTTTCTTGTAGTTCAATTTAGTCCCTTATTTTTTAGACTAACTCATGTTTTCAAGAAATCAAATTAAATTTTTTTCCAATATTACATGGTATTGAATACAATTTTATGTTTCAGACAGCATGTCTGACTATAAAATAACTTTTCTACTTGCGTCTGTCCCTGCGAGGATTTTTTCACTGACTGCCAATTTTATTTCTACTACTTCGAATACATTTCTTCAGGGCTTAAAAGGTTTCAAATTTCAGACTGATTTATATTTATATTATAACTGATAACAGGCTTCACTGGCCAAAATGCAATAAAAATAAGGGAAATAGGTAGATTTTTTTAAAGAAAATTGGGGAATAAATTTTTTTAAATGAAATTAATATGGGTAGTATATTGAAATGAATTTTAAATGATTTATATTCCTGACATTTTAATTAAACAAATTTCAACAGAATACATGAATTTTGAACAAAACAATTTAATTTTCAACTGAAACTTATCAATTTTCAACTAAAAATAGAATAATTAAATTTTCAGTTTAAAAAATGAGTTTTGAACAGAAAGTAATTTCAACGAAACAGATAAAGCTTCAGCCAACAAAATAATTTTTTAACAAAGTGCTTCAATTTTAAACCAAGAATTTGATTTTTCTACAAAAAGAAATAAATTTTTAAACAAAAAAGGCAAATTTTCAATAAAAGAGTTGAATTTTCAACCAACAAGAATTTTTCAGTCAAGAAGGAAAAAAAAATAATAACCAAATAGTTGATTTTTTAAGCCAATAGGATGAATTTTCTACAAAACAGTTAAATGTTTAACCCAAAAAAAAACGAGTTTTCAAGAAAACCAAAGATCTGAAAAGGATGGATTTTGAAAATAAAAAAATCAATTTTCAGTTAAAAAATTAATTTTCAACAAAAAGAGAAAGAGTTTTTGAGAGAATAGTTGAATTTCCAACCGAAGAGATGAATATTCAACCAGAAAATAAATTTTCAGCAAAGTAGTTGAACTTGTAATCAAATAGTTTAATTTTCAATCCAAAAATATTAATTTTAAAGAAAAAAGTAAATTTCCAAGCAAATAGTTGAATTTCCTACCAAACCAGTTGAATTGTGAACCCAAATAGACTAATTTTGAACAAAGAATTTTATTTTTCAACCCAAAAATATTAATTTAACTAAATTAATTAGAACATTTTTTTAACCAAGTTGTTGATTTTTCAACCCGCAAAGACGTATGTTCAACAAAAAATTAAGGTTTTCATCAAAATGGATGAATTTTCAACTAAAAAAGACCAATTTTCAGTTTATAAAATTAATTTTCGACAAAAAAATACGGATATTCAACAAAAAAGTTATTAACCACAGAGGTAAATCTTCAACCAAAAAATTAATTTGATACAAAGTAGTTCAAATTTTCACCAAAAAGAATGAATTCTCAATGAAGAATGTTATAGTTAATATTTCAACCGAAATAGATTTTAAATAAAAAAAGCAGTTGAATTTTACCCAAAAAGACGATTTTTCAACAAAATAGTTTAATTTTTAAGCCGAAAAGATGGTGTTTTCACAACACAGTTGAATTCTCAACTAAAGAATGTGAATTTTCAACTAAATAGTTAAATTTTTAACAGAATTGTTGAATTTTTAACAGAATAATTAAATTTACGACAAAGTAATAAAGTTTTTAACTAAGAAATATGAATTTTCAACAAAAAATATAATAACAATATAATTCAGTTCGAATTTAAGTGGAAAAACGAGAGATATTAAAATTACAATTAATTAATTTCAAATAGGAGTGGAGTCTTTAGTCTTCTTAGTTTATTACATAAAAAAGTGAAAATTATCAATTTTTTTAGATTCTCTAAATTTCTAAAAATCTTTGAATTCCCTCAATTCTCTGAAATTATGGAATATTCTGCATTTCCTAAAATCTTTTAATTGTTCTAAAGTCCCAAAATTCGTTGAATTCCTTGAATTCCCAAAATTCTTTAAAATTCACTGAATTCCTTGAAATACCTAAATGCTCTAAAATTCACTGAATTGCCGGAAACCATTACATTCCTTGAATATCCTGAATTCCTCAAATATTCGGAATTCTCTGAATTTCTTGACTTCTCTGAAATCTTAGAATATTCTGAATTTTCTGAATTCTTTTAATTGTTCTGAATTCCCGAAATTCTTTGAATTTCTTGAATTACCAAAATACTCTGAAATCTCTGAAATTCACTGAATTCTCTGAAATTCTTGAATTCCTGGAATATCCTGAATTCCTTAATTTCTTAAATATACGGAATTCTCTGAATTCCTTGACTTCTTCGAAATCCTTGAATATTCTGAATTCCTGAAATTCGCTGAATCCCCTGGGTCCCTTGAATATTCTGAATTCCTGCAACTCTCTAAACTCTTTAAATTCCTTTATTTTCATTAACTCATTGAATTCCCTCAGTGTTATCAAATCCTTGAAATCCTTGAATATTCTGAATTTTTTAATATGCTGAATGTCCCAAATTCGTTGAATTCCTTGAATCACCTACATGTTCTAAAATCTATTAAATTCGCTGACTTGCCGGAAATAATTGAATTCCTTGAATATCCTGAATTCCTTGAATCCTTTAAACTGAAAATCTCTGAAATCCTTGAATTATGTGAATGATCGGGAATGCCTGAAATTCTCTGAATTCCCGGGATATTCTGAAATGTTTGATTTCCATGAATTCCCTGAAATTCACGAATATTCTGAATTCCCTGAATTCCTCGAATATTCTGAATTACTGGCCAACAGCCATACCACGCTAAAAAAAACCAGTTCTCGTCAGATCACTGAAGTTAAGCAGCGTTGGGCACGGTTAGTGCTTGGATGGGTGACCATTCGAGAAAACTGAGTGCTGTTGGCACATCGTGGGTGTGGTGAGCCCGCACTTGTAGTTATTTACAACAAGAAACTAACCTAGAAACACTACTCGAATCGGGTAGTGTCACGCCTACCCTGAAAGGGAAATGGCTTAATGGTATACATACATACTGATATACCTAGAATTCCCTAAATTCCTTCAATATTCGGAATTCTTTGAATTCTACAAAACCCTGGAATATTCTTAATTACCTGAATTCCTTGAATATTCTAAAATTCCTGAAATTCTTTAAATATCCTGAAATCTCTGACTTTCCTGAATTCATAGAATTTACTGCATACCTTCAATTCTTCTGAATTCCGCTGAATTCTTTGCATTTTTTTGAAGTTGTTGGCATTCAGGGAGTTCTCAGACTTCAGGAAATTTCACGAATTCAATGAAATTCGATAATTACGTAATAATTCGATAAAAAGAACTCGAAAGGATTTGTATGAGCTTGAAAAGAATTAAAAATTATTAAAACAGAATATTTTTTAGGAAGCTTTTTAATTTTTCAAGATCCTTACCACATTAATCTGTGAAAAAATAAAAAAAATTGTGCCAAAAATAAAAATTTTTCTTTCAGATTATTTCCTTTTGAAGTGATTAAATTGTACATTTCAAAATTGAAATCATAGTAATAAAATAAAAAAGCAACATTTTATCGAAAATGGGTTTCTTGCATCGAAAAAAAAAAATCAAATACACATTGTATTAAAAGGATTTTCTCAAAATATCATTTTTTAACACAATCATTTTAAAAAATGTATAAAAAATATTAGTTACAATTTAATTACAATATTAACGTAGTAATAACTTTTTCAACCTTTCAACATTGATAATTCTTACAATCGTTATTATTTATTGAAAAAAAAAACAAATTTTGTTCCGATTCTTAACAAAAAAATCGCTGTCATACTGTGATATCGCGATCATCAATTTTTATTTACCACCCCCATATTTTGAAAGCAACTTTTTCCTTTTGCAACAAATTAAACATTGCTTTTTTAATCGCTATCGAAAGCCGATTTTGAAATTTTATGAAAATTTAATCTCAAAATTCTTGGTCGATTATCTCGGAATTAACTAACATTTTTACATAAGACTTGTTAAACCGTATGCAGAAACTCAATATTTCAAAAGCATGATTGTTTAAATTATCAAACTGAAAATTGAATTTTTATCGCAATCCGCAATCAAGCGTCGTCCAGTTTTAGTTGAGTGTCACTTTCAGAATGTCAACTTCCACATCCATTTCCTTGAAACTGAATAACTTTTTTTGATCATACTTTATTTATGTTATTTCGATTTTTTGCAAAACCCCTATTTTGTTGTAGACAAAAAAATTCATTGTCGGTGTTCTTGGAATCAACTAACATTTTTACATAACATTTTGTTTAACCGTATGCAGGAACTTAATATTTTGGAAGCATGATTTGAATTCATTTTCAAACTGAAAATTTTATTTATTATTGCAATCCGCAGTCAGGCCTGCTTCAATGTTAGTTGAGTTTCACTTTCAGACTGGCGACTTCCACATCCATTTCCTCGAACCTGGGTCACTTATTTTGATCAAACTTTCTTGGCCTCAATTCAACAACACTTTGGCTCGCGAGTGTACATATGTTTTTTCTTTAAATAGACACTTTTATTTTACCAAATGTTCTTTCGTTTTTTTGCGAAATTCCCATTTTGCTGTAGACAACAAAATTCTTAGTCGATTTTCTCGGAATTAGCTAACATTTCTACGTAAAAATTTCTTTAACCGTATAAAGAAACTTAATATTTCAAAATCATGATTTTATTCTATTTTTAAACTCAAAATTCAATTTTTCATCGCAATCCGCAGTCGAGCCTGGTCCAATTTTACGCTAGTGTCACTTTCAGAATGTCAACTTCCATATCCATTTCCACGAACCTGGATAACTTTTCTTGGTCAAACTTTCTTTTCCTCAATTCAACAACACTTTGCCTCAAGAGTGGACATTTGTTTTATCTTTAATTAGTGTTATCGATTTTACCGAATGTTTTTTCGCTTTTCAGCAAAATCCCCATTTTTTTGAAGTTAAAAAAATTCTTAGTCTATTTTCGCGAAATCAACTAAAATTTTTACATATAAGTTTGTGTAACCGTATGCAGGAACTTAATGTTTCGGAAGCTTGATTTAATTGTATTTTTAAACTTAAAATTTAATTTATTATTGCAATCCGCAGTCAGGCCTGGTCCAATTTGAGATTAGTGTCACTTTCAGATTGTCAACTTACACATTCATTTCCTCGAACCTGGATAACTTTTTTTGACCAAACTTTCTTGCTCACAAATCAACAACACTTTGTCCCGGGAGTGGACATTTGTTTTATCTTTAATTAGTGATTTCGATTTTACCGAATGTTTTTTCGCTTTTTAGCAAAATCCCCATTTTTTTGAAGTCAAAATAATTCTTAGTCTATTTTCTCAAAATTAACTAACATTTTTACATACAACTTTGTTTAACCGTATGCAGAAACTTAATGTTTCAGAAGCTTGATTTAATTTTATTTTTATACGGAAAATTTAATTTATTATTGCAATCCGCAGTCAGGCCTTGTCCAATTTTAGATTAGTGTCACTGTCAGATTGTCAACTTACACATCCATTTTCTAGAACCTGGATAACTTTTTTTGATTAAACTTTCTTGCTCTCAATTCAATAACACTTTAGCCCTGGAGTGGACATTTGTTTTATCTTTAAATAGCGATTTCGATTTTACCAAATGTTTTTTCGATTTTTTGAAAAATTCCCATTTTGTTGTAGACACGTTTTCAAATTGTTTCTTCTTTAATACTCCAATTCCTATTTCATATTTCGTTTACTTTTGTTGCGTAGTAGATATCTTTTTTTATCGCAGTGCAAAGAGTCCATCCTGAGCGAAACGACTGGTCATTCAGCGAATTTTTCTCGTTGAAACGTCGTTTCGCCCTGCGATTTACAGAGCGATTTTCTTCGGAACGTTGTCTTTTCCAGTATGTTCATTGTGATATAGCGAAAAATAGATACGGACTATGGTTTGAAAGCTACAGTGTTGCTGACATGCAATTCCTTCAAATACTCTCTTTTATTTATTTTATATGTATGTGTACATAAAAACACAATAAGAAATGAACTGCAATGCGATTGGATACAGGATTCCACTGAAAAATGCTCTGAATTTATCTTGCAATTTCTTCTTTATGAAATAACAGACATATTAAATTCAATATGAAACGTTCGAGATTTCAAGTCGAAATATATAACAATTTGGACAAAATAATTCAATTTTCAGACAAAAAAGATTTATTTTCTACAAAAAAGAATTTACAGTAGAATAGTTAAATTTTCAAACAAAAAGATGAATCTTCTACCAAAGCCACGAATTTGCTAAAAAAAATAGTTGAACTTTCAACAAGAAAATATAAATTTTCAACAAAAATTCAGTTTTTATACAAATTGTTGAATTTTCAAGCCAAAAAGACTTTTCTACAAAACAGTTAAATTTTCAAACAGAAAATATCAGTTTTCAAGAAAAAAGTTCATTTTCAACAAAACAATTGAATTTTGAAATGAAAAAGATAAGCCTTCAATACAAAAATGTAATAAATGAATTTTAAGTAAAAAAATTATTTTCAACAAAAAAAAACGAATTTTGAACAAAATAGTTCAATTATCTACCAACGAAATGAATTTCAAGTTAAATGATGAATGTTCAACTGGAACAGTTAAACTCGCAGATAAAAAATTAATTTTCAACGAATAAAAACGCATAAAAAAAATTGTTAAAGTCTCAACCAAAATACTAAATCTTAAAATAAATAAATTTTGAACAAAAGAATTCAACTAATTAGTCGAATCTTCAACCTAAAAAGGATTCAAATTTTGAATAAAAAAAAACAGATGAATTCAGCCAAAAAGAAACGAATATTCAACAAAACAGTTGAACAATCAATAAAAAAAGATTAATTTTCAACCAGTTGTCTTTTTAACCGAATAAGATTAATTTTTTACCAAAAGATATGCATTTTATAAAAAAGTCGTATAATTTTTAAACCCGAAAATATGAGTTTCTAACTAAAAAAGATTAATTTCAACCCAAAAATGAAACATTTAAAATTTCAAATAAAAAAAAACTGATTTTTAACCAAAAACAAAAACGAATTTTCCACAAAATAGTTAAATTTTCAGACTAAAAAGATTTATTTTCCACAAAAACGAATTTACTGTAGAATAGTTCTATTTTCAACGAAAAAGATGAATCTTTCACCAAAGCCACGAATTTGCTAAAAAAAATAGTTGAACTTTCAACAAGAAAATATGAATTTTCAACAAAAATTCAGTTTTTATACAAATTGTTGAATTTTCCAGCCAAAAAGACTATTCTACGAAACAATTAAATTTTCAAACAGAAAATATCAGTTTTCAAGAAAAAAGTTCATTTTCAACAAAACAGTTCAATTTTCAAATGAAAAAGATAAAGTTTCCACAAAAAAATGTAATAAATGAATGTTAAGTGGAAATTTTTTTTTTTTTTTTAAAGTGAATTTTCAACAAAATAGTTCAATTATCTACCATCGAGATGAATTTTTAACTCTCGTAGATGAAAAAATTAATTTTCAACTAATAAAGACGGATGTAAAAAATTGTTAAATTTTCAAACAAAATAATGAATCTTAAAATGAATAAATTTTTAACAAAAGAATTCAATCTTCAGCCAACTAGTCGAATCTTTAACTAAAAGGGATTCAAAATTTGAACATAAAAAGAGATGAATTTAGCCAAAAAAAAAAGAAGATTCAACAAAACAGTTGAACCATCAACCAAAAAAGATTAATTTTCAACCAGTTGTCTTTTTAACCAAATAAAATTAATTTTTTACCAAAAGACATGCATTTTATAAAAAAGTCGTATAATTTTTAAACCCGAAAATATGAGTTTCTAACTAAAAAAGATTAATTTCAAGCCAAAAATGAAACATTTAAAATTTCAAATAAAAAAAAACTGATTTTTAACCAAAAACAAAAACGAATTTTCCACAGAATAGTTCAATTTTCAACCAAAGATATGAATCTTCCACCAAAACCATGAATTTTCTAAAAAAAACAAATGAAATTTCTACCAGAAAATATGAATTTCTATCAAAAATTTTATTAGAAAAAAAACAAAAAATTTGAACCAAAGAGATGAATCTTCCACCAAAACCAGAAATTTAATTTAAAAAAAAACAGTTGAATTTTCAACCAGAAAATATTAATTATCAAACAAAAATTTAATTTTCATCCAAATTGTTGAATCTTCAAGCTAAACTAGCTGTGAATTAGATCTCGAGCGTTTCCACTTTATGTATATTTATAATTATATGGTGCTCATTTCACGAGCACTTTGCTTCTCGTTAGCAAATATATTTACTTCCTTATAGAGGAAGTATTAGTGATTTTTTAAATAATAGACAAATTAAAGTTTTCATTTTGATTCATTTAAAAATATAAATTTACAAAAAATAAAAAACTTCGAAATAATACAAACAAATTTTTAAATACAATGACAAATCAA
>CAKNYM010047486.1:9344-25963 GCA_932195095.1 Andricus curvator | reverse complement strand
CTATTTGGTAGAAAATTCAAATGTTTTGCTGGAAATTCGTTTTCTAAGATTAAAAATTCATTTTTTTTAATGAAAATTGAACTATTTTATTTTTGGTTGAAAATTGATATTTCTTAGTTTGAAAATTCAACTATTTGGTAGAAAATTGATGAAATTTGTGAAAAATGTAACTATATGGTTCAAATTGATGTATTTTATTGCAAAATTTTTCTATTTGGTTAAAAGTTTATGTATTTTCTTGAGAATTCATCTTTCAACCAGATAGTTCCATTATTTGGTTGAAAATTCAACTGGTTTGTAGAAAGCTCCTATTGTGGGCTAAAAAATTTAACATTTCAGAAAAAAATTTTCCTCATTGACAAAAAAATCTTTCCTAATTGAAAATTCAACTTTTGCTAAAAATTCATCTTTTTTATTTAAAAATTCATCTCTTCTGGTAAAAATTTAATCATTTTGGATTAGAAATGTAACTCTTTGTTTGAAAATGAGTCTTTTTGGGTTGTCGATTCACCTATTTTGTTGAAAATTCGTTTTTTTCGTTCAATTTAACTGTTTTTTATTTAAAATAAAAATCTTCTCTTGGGTTAAAATATCAACTATCACATTTTTTGTTGAGAATTAATTTTTTTTGGTTGAAAATTCAACTAATTAATTGAAAGTTGAACTCCTTTGTTAATTAATTTTTTTTTTGCAAATTTGCGAAAACACTTTGAAATCTCGAAATCGGTGGCACCAATGCACATAGAAAATTCAATCAGAGAAGAGCGCCGGAAACTTCTAGTACGTGACGTGCACTTCCTCTCGTAGATTTGTCGAAGATGTTAAAATAGCAAAAGCACTACTAATCTTCAGAATTTAGAGTCTCGATTTTTCACTTTTCAGATGAAACAGAAATTCATAAAAAAAATTGATCTACTTAAAAAAAAGAGGTGTAATAAAAGTCTTGAAAATCTCGTACTTATTGTTGTTGGAAACCTGCTTGGCTTTAGAATGACTTGAAATTGCTCTACTTATAACATCAGAAAAAAAAATCTGATGTTAACTTTTAATTTTCTTCGTTAATAAGATTTGAAACATTTCTATAGATTCCACAAAAATTCAAAAGAATTCAGAAGATATCTTTGAGATAAAAAAAAATTGTTATGGGATTTCAAGGGATTTACTTCCACCTTAAGAATTCAGAGATAAAGTTTTGTTTCAACTAAAAGCGTTCCCAATCGAATAACTTCAAATTTAAATAATTGTACAATTATAGAATTTAAAAAAATTCATATTGGTAGCATACTAGCATTAAAAGTTAAATAATAATTTTAAATTCCGACGTATTTGAATATAATTATGAATATGCCAGTAAAAATATCCGCAAATTTAAATTTCAAGGAACCGGTTTTATAAACGAATTTTCGTCTCTATTTTGAAAACCGTTGATTTAAAAAAAAAAGGATGCATATAAATGTTCTAGAGAATAAAAGAATACAACTTTTATATCACACACATTTTGTCTCTAAAACCATTATTTTACGAGAAAAATAAGATTTTCTAAAAATGAGGCGCACCCGTAGCTAGTGATGCATTCGAGACGATTTCGAGAAAATTCGACATTTTCTTGAAGCATGTTCAGATTAACTCAAAACTTCATTAAGATCGAGAATCTCGAATAAAAAATTTCGAGATCTCGAGTCGAGAATCTCCAATAATAAATTTCGAGATCTCGAGTCGAGAATCTCGAAACTTTTTATTCAAGATTCTCGATCTCCAGGACGTTTTGAGTTCAACTGAACATGTTTAAAGAAAATCTCGAATTTTCTCGAAATAGTCTCGAATGTATCACTACCCGTAGCTAATGAGGAGAGCTGGAAAAGGGCGAAATGATTTAATGAAAAGGGGTAGGAGTGTGATTTAAATTATTTATTTGACCACTCACGGGGATGACAGTTTAAGACTGAATGTTCATTTTTTTTATCTAGCTTGTTTCAAAATTTGACAATTTTTAAAATAACAGTACACTTAAAACTGAAAGAACAAAAATGGTATAGTTTATCATTGAAATAGTTCGGAATATTAGAATATTGAATTAATAGCAATATTTGCAGAATTAATTAAAAAATTTGAGCTATTATAGTGGAAACCATTAAAATTGATCACTTTACTTTCAGGCGAAAAAACAGAAAATTAACGAATTTCATAATTTAAAAATTTACCAATTTCAAACTAGAGCATTTAAATTAAATATGTATTTTCTAATTTTAAGTGCTTAAAATTAAACAATTTTAATTTCTTGACCCACAAGCTTAGGCAATTTCAATACTATTATTTATTTTATACTGAAAATTAATTAATTGGATAATTTAAAATTGACCAATTTCAAGCTCAAAGCCTTGTAATTGAAAATTTTGAAGTGCGTGAAATTGTCCAATTTGAAATTAAAAGCTTTTTATTTTGTAAAATTTTCAATTTTAAACATTTTCACAGGATCTTTATAGATTTCGAGTAATTTTAGACGACTGAAAGAGATTCAGAGAGATTTAAACGGGTTTTTAAGATTTTCAAAATATTTTAAAATATTTTGAGGGCTTTCATAAGATTTCAAGTTATTTCTATAAATTTCGAGGTGTTTCAGCGGATTTCAAGTATTTATAAAAATTGTATAAGAAATTTCAGAGGACTTGTAGAGATTAAAAAATATCTTTAGAGATTTCAGTTCGACTCTAAGGATTTTAAATAATTTGAACAGGACTAAACAATTATGATGCATATCAAATGATATAACGAAAATGTATGAATTTTTTGTGCTTTAAAAATTTTCAATTGATTATAATAGATTTTCAAAAATGTTGAAGTCTTTCAAAATATTTGAAATTATTTAAAGGGTTTTCAAGGCATTTAAAAAAAAAATTTAATTAAAAATTAACATTTTAAATTAAAAAAAAAAAGCTAAAATCTTAAGAGATGGTTTAAAACATATGAGGGCACGTCTGCCTGACCCACTTGAGTTTTTATTTTGTTTAAATAGTGCAATTTTATTGATTTAACTTGGAATGTAATAGAGCACAGGGCTTTAGAGCCTTGGATAAAATTGAATACATGAAATTGCATTATTTAAACAATATAAAAACTAAAGTGGGCCAGACAGACGTGCCCTTACATACTTCAACCATTTCTCAAAATTTCAGCACAATTTATACACTTTTCTAATTAAAAAGCCGCCGAATATAATAAGAAATAACATCCAATTAGTCACGTGCCAGACTGTTACATATCCTTAATTTAAAATTAGTCACATTGGGCAACATACGCTCACAAAAAAGGATTTCGTAGCCTATTAAGTCATTCAAATCTCGTATGGAATCTCGCCTCGAATCTTGCCTCAATTCTCGTCTCGTGTGGTCTTGAATCTCGTCTCGTCGCTAATCTTGTCTCGTCTTGTTTCAAATCTTGTCTCGTCTCGAGCTTCGTCTCGCCTCGTTTCGCCTTGTCTCGACTCTCGTCTCGAATCTCGTCTCTTATCATCTCGAATCTTGTCCCGTATCGTCTTGTATTGCTTCGTCTCTAAACTTATCTTATCGCGAATATTGTCGCGTCTCGAATCTCGTCTCGCATCAAATCTCGCCCCGCTCAGCCTCGTCTCGAATCTCATTTCGTCTCGCCTCTTCTCGAATATTTTCTCATCTCGAATTTTGTCTCGCCTCGAATCTTGCCCCGTCGCGAATACCGCCTCATCCTGGCTTATCTCAAACCTGGTCTTGTCTCGAATCTCGTCTCCAATCTTGTGAAAAAGTACGACGGACGAACGGACTGACAACTGACCGACACTACAAGGGTTTCTGCCCAAGGCTACGAAACTCTAAAGATATATATATTTGACTAATTTAGGCCTTTTCAATGCAATCAAATTTAGTATCTGAAATATGGAAATATTTCATATTATTTCTTTATTATTTATTTATTAGTTTTGCTTGACTCTTTTTAGTAAAAAGTTATATTAAAATTTCACTCCGAGAAATTTCTGTTCATATTAAAAATGTCAACTTTAGTACTAATTAAAATGAGATCTAATGAAATAATAACATTCGCGGTTAGTCTCTCATGTTTTCCAACTACACTTTTCTCTTCAAATAAAAAGAGTAATTAGGTAGAACTTTGATTTTATAATAATTAACATTTGAATTCATTATCGTGCGCATAAAGTAAAAATTTTACTGCTAAATTTGTGTCTGTCATGTACAGCTAAATTTATAACGCAATTTACACTGGGGTTCGTTGGGTCGAAACGTGCACATTCGTTTCTAAAAGAAATAGTTGCAAACAAAAGGATCCGTAATTCCCGCAGACCAAAGTGCTTTCCTACTCATAAATTCGCGCGCATTGCAGCTCTCTTATCACAGTGTTAAAACACTCGAGGGTATTAAAAATCTACAAAATCCGGATAATTTTTAGAAAACATTTATGATCCAGAAGAAGAGATTCAGATAGGAAAGTGGAGCATGAACTGGCATAAGGATAAATTTCGGATCTTGAAGGCTTCAGACACATTTGTGTAAAGCGCGTTTTTTTCTAAAACGGTTTATTGAGGGGTCCTGATGAAAGTGCCAAATTTTGCAGAAATGGCTATTACGCGTTCCGGAAATACTTTTGAAAAATTTGAAAAATCGTATTTGCGTAGACTGACTGAAATAGAACCTTTCATCTCTAATAAGCGCTAAAACCCCCAATTCTGAAGTTTGTATCCGTACTTTGGAACCTGTTAATTTTACGAAAAAAATTTTTGGATCTTAATTCAAGTAGATGCAATCTCGAGTAATTCTAGAAAAAAAAAGAATGACCTAGCCTCAATAGGTCATAAGTTATAGCCTCCCAAAGTTGACCACTTTTGACCTATTTTTCAGGGCAAATTACTCGTGTTCAGTTTTTTCAAAATACTTCGAAAGTTACGTTAATGATACTAGAGAAAATGTTGCAGTGCAGAAAATTATGCGTAAATCTGAAAAAGAATCTTCCAACCTCCATAGGTCAAGAGTTATGACTTTCCAGAAAAATACATTTTTTTGCCATTTTCAGCCAAAAAAGTTTTTTGTCGAAAAGCTCGTTTCGTGCATGTCCTGCGACCGTATTTGAGCATTTTGGTTGCATATATTTTCTTGAAAAACAATTAATTTTTCAACCATTGTTTGAACCATTGTTTTTTTCTCGAGGTTTAAAAAAAATATTTTTAAATAAATAGAAAATAGTATCTATTTATATAAATGTATGGTTTGAAGAACATTTTTTAATTATGATAATTTTATTTTGTAAAATATAAATTTTATAAATACCACATTTTATGAAGAAGTATAGGTTATAAAAATCTTAAGTTTGAATTAAAGAGTTTTCACTTGAAAATTGGATAATTTGGTTAAAAATTTGTATATTTTATTTTAATTTTTTCTTCTCTCGTTGAAAATAAATCTTCTTGATCAAAAATGCAACTACTGGGTCGAAAGTTGAACTACTTTATAAAAATTCAGTTGATTAGTTATTTCTGTCATTTAAAATTTATTTATTTCGAAAAAAAAAAATTTTAGTTGAATATTAATTTAACTAATCCATTTTTGGCTGAAAATCGATAGTTCTTAGTAGAAAATTCAACTGTTAAATTTTTCATTGCGAATTCATTTTTCTAGGCTGAAAAACTTAACTACTTGTTTGAAATTTAAGCTACTTTGTTAAACATTAATTTTACTAGTTCAAGATTGAACTATTTTGTCCAAAAATTGCTTTTCTTTTAGTTGAAACTTAATTTTTTAAACTGAAAATTTGAGTATTCCTATATTTATTGAAAATTGGTCGTTTTTTTTATTCAATAATTTGGTTGAAAATTTGTCTATTTTGTTGGAAATTCATCTTTTTTGGTTGAAGATTAATTTTCTTGATCAAAAATTCAACTACTTGGTCAAATGTTGAACTATTTTGTTGAAAATTCTTTTTTCAAATTGAATCTTCATTTTCCTAACTACAAATCTAACTAATCAATTTTTGGTTAAAAATTAATCGGTTTTATTTGAAAATTCAACAATTTCGTGGAAAATTGGTGTATTTTGTTGTAAATTCGTCTTTTTTTTTGTAGAAAATTGACCTTCTTGGTTGAAAGCTCCACTATTTGGTTAAAAATGTATATATTTTGTTGACAATTCATCTTCTTAAGTAAAAAAATTCGTAATTTCATTATTTGATTGATAATCAAACTGTTTTGTAGAAAGCTCCTTTTTTATTGGCTTGAAAATTTAATATTTTGGATAAAAAAAATTTGGATTGAAAATTAATTTTATTACTCTTTGTTTGAAGATTCAACTATTTTATTAAAAATTCGTTTTTTTTGTTGTTGTTAAAAAATAACCTTTCGAATTAAAAATTGAAGTATTTCTTTATTAGCTGAAAATTTATGTATTTTGTTGTAAATTCGTCTTTTTTGGTCGAAAATTAATTTTCTTGATTGAAAATTTAACTGTCAAATTTAAATTTAACTGCTTGGTTGCAAGTTAAACTACTTTTCTAAAAATTCATTTTATTAGTTGAAAATCCATCTCTTTGTTGAGAATCCAACTGCTTTGTTGAAAATTCGTTCTTTATTGTTTGCAAATTAATTTTTTTATCTCAAAATTTAATTTTTGCTTTATAGGTTGAAATATGATTGTATTTAGTTGAAAATTTAATAATTTCGTTGAAAATATTTGTATTTTATTGTTAATTCGTCTTTTTGGTGGAAATTCAACTATTTCATTAAAAATTTGTTTTTGTTGTTGTTGGAAAGCAATTTTTTCAATTTCAAAATTAATTATTTCATTTTTGTTTGAAAATTCAGCTGTTTGGTTAAAAAATTACTTTATGTTCAAAAATAACTTTTTGGTTGATAATTCATATTTTTGGGTTGAAAATTAAACAGACTTTTAGAGAATTCGCCTTTTTACATTAAAAACTCCACAACTTGCTTAACATTTTTTTTTCTCTCTTGACTGAAAAATCTTTCCTGGTTGAAAATTCAACTTTTTTTTTTTAAATCGTCTTTTTGTTTTAAAAATACATCTATTTTGGTAGAAACGTTATCTCTTTTAATTAAAAATTCAAATTTTTGGTAAAAAATTGGGCTATTTTTTATTTGAAATTAAAATTTTTCTTTGGCTAAAATATTCTCTATTATATTTTTTGGGAAAAGTTAATCTCTTTTGATTAAAAATTCAACTACTTGATTGAAAGTTGAACTTCCTTGTTAAAAATACATTTATTTTAAAAAATTCACAATTTTAGTTGAAAATTTAACTATTTAGTTGAAAATTTCACTATTTTGTTAAAAATTCAACTATTTTGTTGAGAATTTAATTATTTCGTTAAAAATATCACTGTTTTCTTGAAAATTCATCTTTTTGGATAGAAAATTTGTCCTTTTCGATTAAAAATTTAACTGTCTTCTGAAAAATCGTCTTTTTGGCTTGAAAATTGAAGTATTTTGTTAAAAATTTGTCCCTTTTGATTGCAAGTTCAACTAATTGCTTATAAATGCAACTCTTTGGTTAATAATTATTCTTCTGAAAATTTTACTATTTTGTTAATAAATCATCTTTTTTGTTCAAAAATTTAACTGCTTTGTTGAAAATTAGTGTTTCTAGATTAAACATTCAACTTTTTTCTTAAAAATTCGTTTTTTTGACTTGATGATTCGACTATTTGGTTAAAAATGCAACTGTTCGTGGTTGAAGTTGATTCTTTTTTGTTTGAAAATTCAACTATTTGGTTGACGATTCGTCCTTTACGGTTGAAAATCCAACTGTTTCGTTAAAAATGCCTACATTTTGTTAAAAATTCGCCCCTTTTGCTTGAAACTTCAACTATTCAGTTGTAAATGCAACTGTTTAGTCTAAAATAATATGTTCATTAAAAATTCAACTGGTTGAAAAATCATCTTTCTTGGTTGAAAGTTCATCTTTTAGGATCTAAAAGACAACTGTTTTAGAAAACTCGACTTTTTGGTTTGAAAACTCAACCCTTTTGTTAAAAATTCACCTTTTTGCTAGAAAATAAAACTTGTTTGTTGAAAAATTCAAATATTTCGTTGGGGGACAAATTTGTCAAAATAGGATGGCGCCGTTTTTGAACGGCCCCATGAATTTCGGATCTTGAAGGCTTCAGACACATTTGGGGGAAATGTGGTATATGGGACACAATTAGAATTTATACAACTCTTGGATTTATACATAATAATTATTATTTACGGCAGGATTTATATACTGGATTTGTGTAGAGACAATTTGTGTGATAGGGTTTATATAATAATCAGGTTTGTACAATTAGGGTTTATACGGTTTGCTCTTCATAGCAATTAGTGTCTGAATTAATTTCCTGAAAACCGCAATGTACCTATAGGTTGTAACTAGGGCAACAGATGATGGACAAGCATAGATCAGCACAAGCATATGTTGAAAGCTTGCCAGAAACCCGAAAATTCGAAAGGAAATTCAGTGTCCTATATAGCTCTGAAATGATCTATTTTTCCGCCCTCCGTGACATCACCCCAGGGTGAAGTCACAAATACGAACCCCACCCCCTCCTTTTTTTTAAGGAAAAATATTTTGTTCGATTTAGTTTTATGAACGCTTAAAATAAACGCTCTCAAACCCGGAAAAATAGTGTGATTTCACGAAAATAAGGGAATAATAGGGGAATAAATTCTGTCAAATATAATTCATGTATAGGTACCATATTGAATTTAATATGAAAGATATCATTTTTAATTGACCCAAGTATCATAGTTTTAAAGAAGATTATTCAATTGGCATAAGGGTCGATAATATTTTTTTTCTGCAATTGATTTTTATATAATTAAAAAAAAATTAGATTTTTATGTTTTGTCCCGAACTGACTTACCGGACTCTTCAGTAAGGCAGTGTGAATCAGTCCTGCCTTAGATATGACATTTTATCATTTAATGGACCTAAATTTCATTTTAATGTATATTTTACAAAAAATGTTTACCAAATTTACAAACATAACATTTTTTGGAAAATATAGATTATAATGAAAT
This sequence comes from Andricus curvator, assembly GCA_932195095.1. Taxonomy (NCBI): domain Eukaryota; kingdom Metazoa; phylum Arthropoda; class Insecta; order Hymenoptera; family Cynipidae; genus Andricus; species Andricus curvator. The sequence continues at coordinate 16,911 of CAKNYM010047486.1, read as the reverse complement.
TTATGTAAAATAAATTATAAGATGTCATGTCTAAGGTAGGACAGATTCACATTGCCTTACTGGAGAGTCCGGAGAACATAAAAAATCTAATTTTTAAAAAATTAAAAAAAAAGTAAACTGTAAAACAAAAATAAATATTATCAACTCTAATTCCAACGAGAAAATCTTCTTTAGAATTAATATGAAGCGCTTAAGACTTCAAGTCAAAATATATTGCTATTTCGTTAAAATAATTCAATTTTCAGCAAACTTTTTTCTATCTAAACGGACAAATTTTCAATAGAGCAGTTGGATTCTAAACTTCATTTTTTTTTCAAGAAAATAGCTGAATTTTTAACACAACATTTATATTTTTAACGAAATAGTTAAATTTTCAACGAAACAAATATTTTTCACCAAGAAGAGTAGTTTTCTACGAAAAAGACGAATTTTAAACAAAGTACATAAAATTTCAATCAAATAATTGAATTTTTAACCTAAAAAAATGAATTTAAAAAAATTCAAGTTCACTCAAACACAGTTGTATTCTCAACCAAATAGTTGAACTTTCAACCGAAAAAGATGAATTTTCAACCAAGAACTTTTCTACCAAAAAATTGGATTTTTAATCCAAAAGAACGAGCATTCAATCCAAAAAGACGAAGTTCAGTTTTTAAATAAAAAAACATGATTTTTAACAAAATAGTTGAATTTTCAACGAAATAATTATATTTTTAACAAAATATATGAACTTGTAACCAGATTGTTGAATTTTTATTCGGATCATTAAATTATCAACCTACAAATATGAATTTTCAACAAATTTGGTCGAATTTGCAAACAAAAAAGATTAAACTTCACCCAAAGATAGTTGAATTTTTAACCAAATCATTGACTCTTCAATTAAAAAAATTGAGTTTTTTAAAAGACATATAAATTGTTAACCAAGAAAGATTTTCTACCAAGAACTTTTCTTACAAAAAGGATACATTTTTTATCCAAAAGGACGGGTTTTCTATGCAAACAAACGAATTTTGAAAAAAGTAGTTACATTTTCAAGATAAAAACAGTTGGATTTTCAACCACGTAATTGAACTTTCAATAAAAGAAGATGAATTTTCAACCAAGAACTTTCCTAAAAAAAAAATTGAATTTTCAATTTAAAAAAAAAAAACAAGTTTTCTATCCAGAAAGAACTGTCAACAAAAAAGTTGAATTGTTAACCTACAAATATGAATTTTTAACGAATAGTAGTTAAATTTTCAATTAAGAAAGATCTATTTGCAAAAAAATTAAACTTTTAAACAAAGAGATGATTATTCAACAAAAAAGTAATGATTGATATTTCAACCAAAAATATTTTAATTTTAAAACAAAAGCAGTTGAATTTAGTCAAAAAAGAAGATTTTTCAACAACAAAGTTGAATTTTTAAGCCAAAAGAAGTTGAAAAAATTCATTTAAATAAAAATAATTTTCAATAAAATAGTTCAATTTTAAAATTTAATGCTTTCAGTTCAAAATTCAACTATTTGGTTTAAAATTCATGGGTATCGATTTTTTTTTATATATGTTATTGGTAGAAAGTTGAACTCCTCTGTTAAGATTGCTTTTTTTGTTAATGACTTATCCTTTTTTTAAACTGATCTTTTTGGTTGAAAATTTTAATATTTTTCTCAAAATGCTTTTTTTTGCTTAAAAATTAATTTTTTGAACTAAAAATTTAACTATTCTATTTTTGGTTAAAAATTGATGTTTCTTGGTTGTGTATTCATCTTTTTGGTTAAACAAGGATTTTTTTATTTTAAAATTTAACTGTTGGCAATTTTTGTATTTTGTTGAAAATGAAGTTTTTTGATGAAAATTTATATTTGAGGGTTGCTAATTCAACTATTTTGTAGAAAAGTTGTCGTTTTGTCTTGAATGTTTAACAATTTGATTCAAATTTTTTTTCTATTTTGACCGAAGATTTATTCTTGGTTGAAAGTTGAACTATCACATTTTTCTCAGAATTAATATTTTTTGGTTGAAAATTTAACTAACGGGTTAAATGTTGAACTTCTTTTTTAATAATTTATTTTTCCCAAAAGAAAGTTCGAATTCGTTAACCAGACATTTTTGATAGAAATCCAAAAAGTGAGTGCATTTTCAAAATTTTTAAGACCAGTTTTTTTTTTATTAAAAAATGTTATTTACGGCTATCCGTAGTACTTAGATAGCCGAACAATTTATTTAAATGAATTTTTTTGATAAAAACAAAAATTATCAGAATTATGGCATTTACAAAATTTAAAAAAATGAACCAAAAATGCAAATTTTAAGCCAAATAACAACCTTTTGAATTTTCTTGAAAAATCAAAAATTCAAATTTTGATCGCAAAAAAATAATTAAAACTCAAAAATTCCATTTTGTGGTCAAACTATGCAAGATACGAAAAAAGATAAATTCACGAAAATTTTGCTCCTAAAAATGATCTACAAGGTTGTTATTAATCACTTTTTTATAGGATGCGTAGTTTTTGTTTTATTTGTAAAAAACAATATTAAAAATGAAGAATTGAATTTTTGGATGAACGACACAAGCTATGAAAAAAATAAATTGAAGATAGTTATTCTCACGAAAAAAGAGATAGAAATTTGTTATTAATAAATGTTCGAAAGGACGCGTAGTTTTTGTTTTTATCGTGAAAAATATCATTGAAAATAAATTTTTGTTGTTGTTGTTGAAAAAACGACACAAGCTATGATAAAAAATTAGTAAACAAAAATTGTGCACCTAAAACACATCTACGAATTTTTATAAATCAGTTTTTTATAGGATGCGTAATATTGGTTTTAATCGTAAAAAATAAAATTAAAAATAAAAATTAAAAATTGGTGCAAAAACGACAAAAGGTACGAAAAAAAATTGATAGACAAAAGTTGTTCACGCAAAAAAGAGATACAAATTTGAGCAATATTTAGAATATGAAGATACAAATACTGGGATCTAAATGAGATGTTTTTGATAAAGTTTCATTCAAGCATTTCAAGTGCAATGAATAAAAAAAAATTTTTCTAATAAAATAATATAATAAAATTTAAAAATAAAAAAATAAACAAAAATTTTGATTTTCAAATAAAAAAATAAGAATAGAAATGCAATAAACAAAATCCGAGCGGGAAGCGCGAGGTTTAAATATGTGCGAGCTCGAAGCGCGAGGTCACCCATTACTGAGCGCGAAGCGCGAGATTTGTCAGACGCGCGCCCTCGGCGCGCTCAAACTTGCGAGCGAAGGGCCTTTTTTCGGGCTGAAAATTTGAGTATTCCATTTTCTTTCAAAGTTGATGTTTTTGGTTGAAAATTAATTTTTTGAACTAGAAATTTAACTACTCGTATTCCATTTTTGGTGAAAATTGATGTTTTTTGTTTGAAAATGTATCTATTCAGTTAAAAAATGATTTTTTCTTTTATTCAACTATCTATTAAAACTGATAGAGAATTCAACTAATAATAAGAAAATGCAACTATTTTTCTTTGAAAAGCCTACTATTACATTTTTTGTTTTGAATTTATCTCCTTTAATTAAAAATTCTACTATTTAGTTGAAAATTGAATTATTCTGTTGAAAATTCAACTTTTTTCTCAAAAAGTCATCGTTTATGCTTGGAAGTTAATTATTTTCAATTGAAAAGTCTACCCTAGAATATTTTGTTTAGAATTCATCTCCTTTGGTGGGAAATTCACCTATATAGTTTAAAATTGAATCATTTTTTTCAAAATTACACTTTTTTCTTAAAAAGTTATATTTTTTGGTTGAAAATTCATCGTTTAGGGTTGCATGTAAGGAAATTTTTTTAAATTGAAAAGTCTACTGTAATAGATTTGGTTCAGGATTCATTTCTTTTGGTTGAACATTCAACTATTTAGTTTAAAATTTATTTTTTTTTTTATTACACTTTTTTCTTATAAAGTCATATTTTTTGGTTGAAAATTCATCGTTTAGGGTTGCATGTAAGGACATTTTTTCAAATTGAAAAGTCTACTGTAATATATTTGTTTTAGAATTAATCTCTTTTGGTTGGAAATTCATGGTTTGTGGTTGTATGTAAGTGAATTATTTTTAATTGAAAAGTCTACTGTAATATTTTTGGTTCAGAATTCATCTCTTTTGGTTGAGAATTCTACTATTTTCTCAAAAACTCATATTTTTTGGACTTTGTTGAACATTCGCCATCTTGGATAGAAAATTCTTAGAAAAATTTGTTGGTTGAAAAATAATTATTTTTAATTGAAAAGTATACTGTAATATATTTGGTTCAGAATTAACATATTTTGGTTGAAAATTCTACTATTAAGTTAAAAATTGAATTATTTTGCTCAAAACTACACTTTTTTCTTAAAAAGTCGTATTTTTTGGTTGAAAATTCATCGTTTATGTTTGGAAGTTAATTCTTTTTGATTAAAAAGCCATTTGTAATATATTTTGTTCAGAATTAATCTTTTTTGGTTGACAATTCTACTCTTTGGTTGAAAGTTTACTATCTTGTTGAAATTTCATATTTTTGGGTAGAAAATTCGTCTTTTTGGTTTGAAAATTCGTACTTTTTGATTGAAAACTCATCTTTTTTGTTTAAAAGTTAATTTTTCCTTGTTTGAAATAAAGATATTTTCTAGAATTCAACTGTCTTTTTAGAAAATCCCCTTTTTGGCTAAAAAATTAAACTATCAAGTTGAAAATGCAACCGTTTTTTATTGAAGTTTAATCTTATTTGTTTCGAAATTCGGCAATTTGGTTTTAAATTCATCTTTCTAGGTTGAAAATTCAAATATTTGGTTAAAAATTAAACTATTTTGTTAAAAATTTAATTATTTTGTTGAAAATTCAACTATTTTTCAAAAAGTCATCTTTTTCGGTCGGAAATTTAACTGTTTTATTGAACATTCGTATTTATGGAAAGAAAATTTATACTTCTGGATTGAAAATTCATCTTTTGGTAGAAAAGTCAACTTTTATGCTTGAAGGCAAATTTGTTCTATGTTGAAACAAAGATATTGTCGCAGATAATGCAACTGTCTTCTAAAGAATTCGTTTTTTGCCATAAAAATTCAACTATTTGATTGAAAATGCAACTTTTTTTTACTGAAGTTCAATCTTATTTATTCAAATTTGGTATTCAAGTATTTGGTTAGAGATTCAACTACATTGTTGAAAATTTAATCATTTTGTTGAAAATTCGGCTATTTGTTGAAAACTAATATTGTTAGTCAGAAATTCAACTGCTTTGTTGACCATTCGTCTTTTTGAATAGAAAATTCGTACTTCTGGATTGTCAATTTATCTTTTGGTAGAGAGATCACTTTTGTAGTTAAAAAATCTTTTTTTTATATAGTGGGAATCAGAACTAGGTAAATCTAACGAAACACTTTTAGGAAGAAAGAAATTAATTTCGATAGCCATAGAGATTTATAGTCCAATATAGGAAAATTGTAATTTTTCTCCCACCCTGAAATTCAAAATTTTCAAAAACATTTCTTGTTGTTGGAAAAGTGTAAAAATTAATGTTGGATCAGCAAAAGTGGATCATCTTGATCTGAATTTGACAATGAAAAATTATATGCAACGGTTTGATATCCCGGGATTTATTGTGTAATCTCGGCTTTTATCGCTTGCATCGTAAACTTTATTCAAAGCATCCCTCTATCTTCCTGATACCCGTATATCGCCTGTAAATGTATGTATTTGAATACTCCATAAGATATAGTTCTTACCAACTAAAAATAATTAGAATTTGTAAAATCGGTGTTTTTCTATAATGAAGGAGCAAACTTGCTAAAGCTGAAGATATTCTACATAAAGCTTAATTAAACAATCCTGAAAGTGGGTTCGCCATGAGCTCTCGTTTATAAACTTCTAGAGCCAAGTTTCAAACAAATTAAGATGTTTTGTTGCAAACAAATGCCTTTTTCTTTTCATTGTGTTCTAGAAAATTTGTATTTTTAGCTCGAAAATTAAAAAATTTGGTAGAAAATTCCACTATTTGGTCGAATGTTAAACTACTTTGTTAAACATTCATTTTTTAAATTTAAAGATACTTCACTTCAGTTGAAAATTATTTTATTTTATTAAAAATATAACTAACTCTTTCTTGCAAATTCGTAATTTAAACTCGAACTCGAACTCGAATTTCAACAACAAAAAAGTTACTTTTTAATTGAAACCACTTGAATTCATAAAAAAATACGAATTTTTACTGAAATAATTAAATTTTCAAACCGAAATCATGAATTTTCAACAGAGAAGTTAATTTCTAGACAAATAGTTGAATTTGCAACAAAATAGTTGAACTTTCAATTCAAAAAGACGACTTTTCAACCAAACAGTTGAATATTTAACCACAATTTTTTTTTAACAATAGTTCAACTTTTGAAGAATTAGTTGAATTTTCAACAAAAAAAGATAAATTCTCAAATTTTCATTTTAAATACCTAACAGTTTAATTCAACCATAAAATATGTAACTTCTACAAAAAAAGTTGAAATTTTGACAACAAAAAAATAAGAATTTCCAATAAAATAGTTCAATTTTTCAATCAAAGAGATGAATCTTCAAAGAAAGATTTTTCAGTTAAAAAAGAAAAAGAATTTCAACCAAATTGTTGAATTTTCAAGCTAAAAAGACGATTGTTCTACAAAACGCAGTTGAAACCTCAACCCGAAAATATGAGTTTTCAACCGCAAAGTGATTTTTATACCAAATATTTGAATTTTCAACTAAATGGCTGAGTTTTCTAGAAAATCGACAAAATTTTCAAGTCAAAAATACAACTTTTGAACAAAACAGTTTAATTTTTGAACCAAAAATGTGAATTTTAAACAAAAAGTTATTTTAAACCAAAAAAATTAACGAATTATCCACCTATAATCTTTTTTAATCACGTTGTAATCCAGAGTCATCCAGATAATTCGAAGTAATTTACATAGGTGATACAAATTCATTGAAAATTCATTTCTTTTATTGTAAATTTAACTATATTGTTGACAATTCGTTTTGTAGGCTAAAAAGCAATTTTTTTAAACTGAAAAATTAACCATTCCATTTATAGTTAAGAATGGATCCTTTTCTAGTTGAAAATTGAACTCGAGATTAAACTACTTAGTTGAAAGTTGAACAAATTTGTTAGAAATTCATTTTTCTGTTGAAAGATTCTTGATTTCAGTTGAAACTGGTTTGGTTGAAACAATTTTCATAAATATTCCTTTTTTTTGGTTAAAAATTCGTTTTTCGAACTGGAAATTTGACTATTTCATTTTTGGTGAATCTTTCTTTGTTGAAAATTGATTTATTTTATTGAAATTTAATTTTTTGGTAGAAAATTAGGCTTTTTGCTAAAAAATTTAACTTTTTAGTTGAAAACTCATCTTTTTTGTTGAAAAATCAGCTTTCTAGTGCAAGATTCTTGATTTTCGTTCAAAATGGTGTGGTTAAAAAAATTGTCATGTAAATTCGTTTTTTTGGTAGAAAATTCGTTTTTTTTGGTTGAAAATTAATTTTTGAAACTGAAAATTTGACTATTTAATTTTTGGTGAGTCTTTCATAGTTGAAAATT
>CAKNYM010047484.1:5249-19664 GCA_932195095.1 Andricus curvator | reverse complement strand
GCATGCGATCTATTCTTTTGTTCTCTGTTAAGCTTTCTAAGTGAGATTATGATGGTAAAAGAGTCCAAGGGTAAGCTAAAATTCGCTAACTGGAACGCGCATAGTGTTTTTAAGAAGAGGGCCGAAATTGATATAATTCTTGCGGAGTTTGATCTGGACGTGTTATGTGTTACCGAAACTCGGCTAGATTCGAAGCAGGTTTGGGAATTCCCTGTTTACATAACTCACAGGTCTGACAGGCTTAGAGATAGAGGGGGTGGTTCAGCTATTTTAGTCAAGAAAGGTCTTCGCTTCAGGAAGCTTGACCTGGGTGGTCTCTTACTGGAAGATTTGGATGCTCTAGGCATTATTCTGCATACTTCCATGGGCTCTATTGCAGTACTATCGGTCTATTGTTCTCCTCTAAGTGTTACTAAATATGATACCTGGTGTGAAATAATTAACTGTGCGGATGGTGTGGACCATATTCTTCTTTGTGGGGATTTCAATGCTCATTCTGGAATGTGGGGCGCGGCTTGGGAGAATGCCTCGGGGAGGGAATTGAGTATGGCTGTTTCTGATAGGACCTTGTTCCCCTGAATGACCATGAGCCTACTTTTCTTCCTTCTCCGGGACAATCTGGTTCAAACCTGGATTTGGTCTTTCTCTCCGCTTCTCTGGCACACTTGGCCTCAGTGGATGTCTCGGAGGATACCTAACACTACTACTGAGGTGATCCAGGGTCTGGGTGCGGCGGAACCTACTTTGGCTTTTACTATTGACATAAAGGGAACCTTTAATTCAGTTCTTCCAGGTGTACTCATAGATAATCTCAGGGAACTAGGTGTCCCTGCTAGAATACTGAAATTTGCTTCGTTTCTGACTGCCAGGAGGAAGCTCTTCTTCTCCTCTGACAGCAAGGATCCGAGGATGTCTGGTGTGGAGGTTCTTCAGGGGGGGGCGGGTATATTCAATCCTGTTCAACCTCGATCTTGGAAGGCTTGAGGATTGTCTTCCGAGGGGAGTGAGGGCCTGGCAGTATGCAGATGACCTGTTATTGATGGTTAAAAATCGGGACATTGGGGCGGCCTTGGATCTTCTCTGATGTGCGGTTATATTACTTTTGGTCTGGCTCAAGTCATTGGGCCTATCTATATCATTACCAAAATGCCACCCGGTAACAAGGAGTTCATTGGAACGCATTGAAACGTTTCAATGCGTTTTAATTGCATTTTTGTCTGAATGCTTATTAATGCGCAAGGCGCAATGAAACGCATTAAAATTAAAACTTAAAATGAACAGCATTAAAAGGCATTGTCATGAATGTGAAGTTAATGAAAGGGCATTTAATGACATTGAAATGAAGGAAACTGAGTATATGCTACATAACGGAATTATTATTGATGCGCTTCAATGCGAAACGGTGGAATTTACGAAATAATAATTTACAAAAGAACGTATTTTTAAGCTTTTATTTCAAAACACATCGTATTATAATGCTTCTTGTTTTATCGTACATAAATTGTTCTATTTTTGTACTGAACGAAGATTGTGATGCTAAAAATTAATTTAAACAAACTAAGATGGATATTATTTTTGGCATTTCAACATAATACTTTCTATTTTATAGTACAAACATTATTGTACTGAAAGAACGAAGAAAGATTTAAATACTTAAAACTAATCTAAACAAATATCACTGGCTTTTTGGTATAGAGTTATAATTAGAGAGCGGATTAGAGCCACTGTGAAGTTAGCTGTCGAGCGCCGCTCGGCTCTCACACGCGGAGAACCACGGCTAGACCATCATTTGTTCTTGATAATTTCGAATTGAAAGCGTTTGAAATTTTAAAAAAATTATAAAATGATTTTGTATTTAAAATGTTCCAATTCGAAATATTGTAGATAGGTAAAATTTTGAAAAATGACGATAGTTCGAATGAAATCAAAAGGAATTGAACTTGTGTCATTTGCGAATAGAAGAGTTTAAAATGGGATAATTTCAAATTAAAATTGAATTTAATTAGGGAGGAATTTTAATTATTTCTAATTCCAAGCGTTCAGAATTTAACAATTTTACTTTGGATTCAAGAATCTCGGAATTGAATGATTTCAGATTAAAATTTCGAAAGAGGACGATTTTCAAACGTTGAAAATTGAATATTTTTCAATTAAAATTTTCAGAAATAGATCATGTAAAATTCAGAGGAATGAAAACTATGATTGATCAATAAAAGCATTCAAAATGAAATGATTCAAAAGTGAAAACATTTGAATTTTTATAAATTTAAATGAGAAGCGACTAAAATTTTACAATTAGAAACTGAAAACTAAATTGAATATTTCAAAGTAAAAGCTTCTGAAGTTCTAGAAATCTACATTTTTATTCAATTTAAGAAATTATGATTTAACATAAAAATTGATTAGACAAATTTAAATATAAAATCAAAAAATAATTTCACCTTTTTTTCACCGTTCAAAATGGAAAAAGTTTCAATTATAAACCCTGTAAAACTGAATCGTTATACAAAACGTTCAGAATAAAAAGTAATTTTAAATGAAAAATATTAAAAAATGAAAAAATGTATACTACAAAAACTTGAAACTTAAACAAATCCGAACTTCATTTAAAAGTAAAAAAAATTAGCCGCGAACAATTGTGATATAAAAACTTTTTTGTATTCAAACCAATTCCAATTTCATTTTAAAATATTTCAAAATTGAAAATTTTCATATTAAAAGCATTTTTTTTTAGTTTTTAATTGAATAATTTTAGATTTAAAAATTTTAAATTATTGTTTGTTTTCAATATTAGTCAGTTTTAAATTTAATAATTTTATATTTAAATTTTCTGAATAGTTTGGTTTCAATTTTAAACCTACAAAACTGTCTGATTTCTTAAATTTTTCGAAACCGTAGAGTATCAAATTGAAAGACTTGATAGTTGCACGTTTTTCAGTTTAAAGGATTTGTAATCAAAGAATTTTGAATGAAATCCCTTCAGAATAAATTCAAACCAATGAAAAATTAAAACAATTTCTCAAATTTAAGCCTTAAAAATGAGCAGATTTTAGATCCAGGCATTGAATATTGAAGTTTTTTTTTATTTGAAAAAAGTTCCAGAAAGTTCGACATTTCAAAGTCAGTTAAAAAAAAAAACAATTTTTCTATTGAATAATTGAATAATTTCTTCAATTTTTAATGATTACAATTTTAGAATAGAATTCTGAATTTTCATGGCAAGCGCTAAATTTCCAATTTTTCCCTATCATAAGTTTAAATTTTGCGATTAAAATTGAAATGGTTGAATTTCGAAAAGTATAATTAAAAATTTTTAATTGTTAATTTCTAAACGATTTAAATTTACTTCAAGTAATTTAAAAAGTTTAAATTTTGATTTTAGAAAAATTTGTCGAATCAATTTTTATGACAAATCAGATTTTTCTTTTTTTATAAAAATTTATATTTCTAGATTTTCCGAAGCTTTTACTTTGAAATATTTAACTTTTTCAGTTCAGTTCAATTCAGTTTTCTTAGTAACGCCATTTCTTCATTCATTGCGGTGCGCTCTTCTCTGAGTGAATCTGCATAAGCATCCGATTCGCAAAAAGCTTGTTCCAAACTCTTCACTTCTTCCTTAACCTGCTCGTACTTCTCGGTTATGTTCTTCAATTTTTCTTCGTATTGACGCAAACTCTTTTTGAGTCGTTTAATTTCCTGGGTGGGGTTACTCACAGATGTAGGTGGCAGATTTTCATTTGAAGTAAATCGTGAAGGCTGCGAGAATAAGGACTGAATGTAAAACTTTGAAAGAAGACATATTAACAGGAAAGAGGTTACATGCGAATTCACTAATATTAATTGAAATTGACATTCCTCACAAAATTACCCAAAATCTATTTATTTGCAACAATTATGTACTGAATACATGTAAAATTGCAAGTTAAACAATAGCAGGGATCACAGCGTTCGATAGTTATTTATACGGCAAAATCTGTTTTCGTTTTGACATCTTTTGAAATATTCTCTTTGAATTACTTTTTGAAAATAAAAAATTATTATAAATTTTCTTCTAGAATTTCAAATTATTTGTAAAACTCTGTCAAAACTTCTAAATATCTTTTAACATCATTCTAATTTTTGCTCAAATTTTTAAAAAAACCTGTAAAATTTTTAAAAAGCATTAAAATCTTTCAAAATCTATTTAAATTTTCTCTTGGATTTTTTTTTTTCAAAATAAAAAATCATTTTCAAATTTCCTAGGAATGTTCATAAAATCTTTACAAATTTTTAATTATATTCAAATCTTTTCAAAACTTTCAAATATCTCTTAAACTAACTCGATTGTTTCTAAATTAATAATTGTTAAATTATTATTTATTCTTCAAAATTTATTTTTAAATATTCTTTATTATTCTTGTAAAATTAATTTTGCAAAGTGAAAAAACCTTTCAAATTTTCCCACGAATCTGAAGAAATTTTTTCATTATCTCAAAACCTTTCAAAATCCTTAAGCGCATGTAACACTTATCCGATTTGTACTTTACCGACATATTTTTTATCATACCAATTCCATACGAAATGAGATATCGATATGAAAGTTTGTGTGAATAAAGAAAAGTTTGCAATTATAATAATACGTTAAAATTTACGTTAAATGGTCATGTCGTAATTGCAACAAGTTTATTTTTCAGCGTTAAAAAATAAAAAAACGAAGTCATTGAAGTCGGGCCCCTGCATGTTGGCAGTTTGCTAACGGCGGCTTCAAGCGGGTTGCCAACATGCAGGGGTCCGACTTTAAAGACAGCAACTTCGTTTTTTTATTTTTTAACGCTGAAAAATAAAATTGTTGCAATTACGACATGACCATTTAACGTAAATTTTAACGTATTATTATAATTGCAACTGTTTACATATTTATTTGGTTTGTTTATTAGTTGTAATGCCATATTACTTTACCATTACTTTACCGTTACGCTGCAGCGTAACGCCTGCGTTCGGCCGGTCCGCCAGGGTTGTTTCTCATTTGATTTCCCAAATTTTCAACTCGATATCGCGTTTGGTGTGAACGTAAGTTGGTTTTGGAAAAAATGTAAAAAAAATTTTGAGGTTACGCTCACATGGCCTTAAATTGAAAAGCTTTTCAACTTACCTGCTAAATTTAATATTACTCCCTCTCGTATGTCGGCCTTTCCGCCGTTATTCAGAGAGACGAGGATGTGGTATTTTTGCGATGGAGAATGCTTCGCGGCTACTATATCACTTCCGCGTCTGTTCCTCAGTTCCTATATGGTACCTATTCTTCTTAAATGGCATTAGCTTTGTCAATGCAATCTGCCGCAGAAGGCATTGTATGGCATTCAACTGAAAATATCTCGAAACAGCATTGAATGGCATTGACCCGATTCAATACTTTTTGCCATGAAAGACATTGTATGACATTCAAGTGGGTGGCTCGGCGAACCGCATTAAATGGCATTAAACCAATTCAATACTTTGTGTCATGAAAGGCATTGTATGGCATTCAAGTGGGTGGCTCGGCGAACAGCATTAAATAGCATTAACGCCAATTCACTTAAAAGTATTACCATGACGTCAGTTTAATGCCTTTTCATTTGTGCGCATTGAAAATGATTGGAACGAGACAAGATTCAAGCCGTAAAAGGCATTTAATGGCATTTCGGACAAAAATGCAATTAGTACGCATTTCAAGGCATTGAAGTGTCTACTTTTTTAAATGCCATTCTATGCGTCTCAATGAACTCCTTGTTACCGGGCAATTTTGTGTCTTCACAAGAGGTCGTGTTGTTCTGGAAGAGATCACACTTGTTGTTTGTGGGCAAGAAATAAACTGTCAATCTACCTTGATGTACCTGGCTGCTGTGTTGGATAAATCTCTTACGTGGGTTCCGCACATTAAATACATTGCAAGCAATGCCCTCCGAGCGATTAATGTTTTGCGGGTTATTGAAAAGGTCTCGTGGGGAGCTAACCCATCGACCCTGGAGTTAGTTTACAGAAACCTGGTCAGGTTCTTCTTTTGGAGGCTAATGAACCTCCCCTCAGTATTCGTACATATATGCTTTCTCAAAGGTTCCTTCTACGAAATTTCACATGGCGTAATAACCCACTAACCCCGAGATTGCAGTTAATTACGGAGAAGTGTAGGTCGGAGAATTTCCGCCAGAGTGGAAGGAGAGGAAGAAGAACTTTTAGGATTCGGTTAGACAAGACAGGCCTGATAGCAACTTTTTATTCGATGTGGGGAGTTCTTCGGTATGCTTCTCGTTCATTGATGCCAGCCTACTTTGATAGTGAATGGGAGGATCTCACTTTTGAGGCTGAAATGGATCTCGATTCCGGTGTGGTATTCAGGGAGTCGGGTGACCCAGCTTTAGGATTCGAGGGCTTTACTCGGCGGCATACCCGGCCTCAAAGTGGATTTTTACCGATGGTTCGGTTGACAGGACCTCTGAGACTTCAGACTGTGGTTTTTATATTCCGGAGCTGGATTTCTGATTTGGTCTTCCCCTTCAGTGGGGCACCTCGGTTCTCTCTTCGGAGCTCTACACGATCCTGTCTGCTGTCAGGCATGTTCTGAAAGGGGAGATAGTGAAGTTTGTTATTTTCTCGGATTCTCAATCAGCTCTTCGATGTATTAGAGAAAGGTTCTTGGACCCTCAGGGCCCCGTCCTAGCACGGAAGATTGGTGATCTTTTGGCAAGGGCCTCTAGATGTGGACACACGATTGTGTTGATGTGGATCCCTGCCCATTCTCGAATCTCGGGTAACGAAGCCGCTGACTTACGTGCGAGATCTGCAAGACTTTTGCCTTTCAAGTTACAAAAGGTTCTGGAAAAAAGGGATATGGTGAACAGTATCAAGGAGGATTTTGAGCCTTGGTGTTCGCGCCTTTGGCCTTATGAGAGAATCTTGGACAGTCGAAGGGAATACTTCGACTATATAGCATTTAAGACTCCTAGGCCTTGGTTTAGGGGTTTCAGGTTCTCTAGAATGTACCTGAACCTGATTACGCGACTGAGAACTTCTCACATTTGTATAAGTACTCATTTCCAAAAAATGCGGTGGAATTTGCCGGATGAATGTGAAGGTGATGACGGGTTCAGAGATCTTGACCATCTAATCCATGAGTGTTCCCTTCTCTCGGAGGGTAGACCAGCCTTCCTGGGCTATCTTTCTAGGCAATTTCCGGGCAAATCACTTAAGCAAGTCAAACTCTCGGATCTGATATTTGAGCCAGATTCTGAAGCAGTGAGCGGAATTGGAGGGTTCTTTGGGAAGGGAAATATTATTCTGTAGTTTTCTTTTATAAGTAAATTGTGGAAGGATGGTGTGGAAGGGCGGTGTCTCCCGTCCTGCTCCCTCCCCAAGCGGTTGAAAGTGGCATCGGAAGTTACATGGGATTCACACAACGTGATCAATTTTATGTTTAGTTCTGGCCGTTTGCTGAATAGCAATAAGCCACAATCAAGAAGAAGAAGAATAAAGACGTCGGTAGTGATATGTTATTGCCAGTTCGTGCAAGTTCGTGTTAGTTGCGTTGTGTTGTAGCGTGCAGCAAGGACTTTTGCTTTCATCCTGCTATTTCAGTGAGTAATAGTTTGTTTTTTAACTTTAGAGACCGGTAGTGTTACGTAACCCTTTGGACGCTTCTGTACGTATCGCATAAGGATGATGAACCCGCCTAACATTAATATTCAATCTCCTTATTTCACTTAATAAATAGTAGAATCAAACATTTTTTAGAAGTAATAAACAAAATGCTTGATAACTAAAAAAATGTTTGATTCCAGTATTTATTGAGTCAAATGAGGCGATTGAATGTTAAGGTTAGGCAGCCTAATCTCATTGTTATTACCCAAACGCTTCAAATTATAAATTGAAATAAACAAATTATAATTTTACCTTGTACAAAATATTTTGATAATGAAAAGAAATTTAAGTATAACTGTCAAATGTTTTTCTGATGTTGAGTTTAAAAATAACAAATTATTTCCTTTTCAAATTCAAAATCTCAAAAACATTTTACAGTTGCACTTAAATTTCTTTTCATCATCAAAATATTTTGTAAAACGTGAAATCATATTTCATTTATATGTATTTTTATGTTTCATATAATTCATAAATTTAATGTTGTTTGATTTGGTATTATCCAAACAGCTCAAATTATAAATTTAAATAAAGAAATTTAAGTACAACTATGAACTGTTTTTCTATTTTTGGGTTTAAAAACAAGGTGGCGACTTGACCGGGAAAACGGGAATTTAATTGACCGGGAAATGACCGGGAATATAATTAAAAAACCAGGAATTCACTTTTGATCGTAGTAAATGTCAGGAAATATAATTTCACTTGGAACAAGGAATTTTTTTAAACAATCATAATTCAGATTTAGAAGGAACGAATTAAAAAAAATCCCTTTTCCAAGTTAGAATTCGTCACAATTTAAAAGTTTCCTCTTCGAACTTTTAGATAAACAAAGTAATTCAAGCAGTTTTTAGAGTAGAAGTAGTATTCCAAAGGAGAAATATTTCTGAATTATGATATAAAATTTGTTTACATTGTTCGTTGGCAATCATCTTTTTTTAGTTACAAGTTCAACTACTTAGATAAAAGTTAAATTTTTTTTTGTACAAAATTAATCTTTACGGTTGAAAATTCATCTTTTTGGCATAAAATTCAACTGTTCCAGTTGAAGATTCATCATTTTAGTTGAAAATTCAACAATTTAGATGAAAATTGGTCTTTTTTAATTGAAAATTCAACTATTTCGTTGAAAATTCACCTATTTTGTTAAAAAATCGATTTTTTTGTGTGGAAAATTATCTTTTTCTTTGGAAGTTAATCATCTTGTTTAAAAATTCTTCTTTTTGATTAAAAATTCAAGTATTCCACTTAAGGGCATGTGATGCCTTGTGCGGTAGCGTTTATATTTGCAAAAGAAAATAATTGATTTATAAAATTGTCTTGTCGACTAAGCAGGTGTCAGACTCTTATGACGTGAATGGCTTGTTCTTATAAATAGAAGTCTGTAGTGAATTTGCGACAGGCAAAAAGACCATTACATGATATTATCATGAATTTTAAATGTGAAAAATGCTTGCACTTGTATTTCCAAATGCAATAAATAAATAAAACTGCCGATTGAAATCGACAGGAGGGACAGAAATTGACGAAGCAGTGGTACTGTTTAGAATATGACTCCAGCGCCGCCTATATTACTCTCAAGGTTCAAAGGTATCTCTGTGGCAAGTGTGCAAGACTCAGTCGGTAATAACGGGAAACGCAAAATACTCAAAACGGAAAGAAAGCAAATATTTAATCTATTTAGTGTTTTCATTGTATTTTATTCGTTAATCATTCAAGACTCAATCTTTTTCGCTTTTAGAATTTTAATTATAATTTTTGGACAGAGTTTCTGTATAATTTTGTTCCAGTTACAAAAAAGATTATGAAATATGATTTATTAAAATGAGCATCGATATTTTTGACTATTTGTTTGCAATAATATTTATGAATAGATAATTCAGCTTTG
Source organism: Andricus curvator (assembly GCA_932195095.1). Classification (NCBI taxonomy): domain Eukaryota; kingdom Metazoa; phylum Arthropoda; class Insecta; order Hymenoptera; family Cynipidae; genus Andricus; species Andricus curvator. The sequence continues at coordinate 10,129 of CAKNYM010047484.1, read as the reverse complement.
GCTAACATCTTCTAGAAAATTTTCCTCGACAAATTTAAAATAGCATTTGATTCTATACAGCCTTTGACTGTGGCCATTGAGGAATAATTAATTATAATAATTAATTTTAATTGAATTTTTCTGCAAATTTTCGTTTCATCAGTTTTTGAGGCCAAATTATTATGGCCAATTTAGTTTTGTAAATTATGGCTCTAAAAATAGTAATAATTGGATAAAATAATTTTACAAAATTTCAAACCCATAAAGAGCAGCAATTTGGGAGAATTCCGAAAAAGTTTGTGCTAGTGTGTAATCCCACGTGCACACTGGTTTGTGGTGCGAAAATACCAGTCAAGTTCGCTAGCCAGCCTCCGACGGCCAATAATTATGGTTTCAACCATGGAAAATCAAACTAAAAAACGTAATAATTCAACTTTCCCATGAAACGACGTAAGAAACAATGAATAGACAAGAGACCAAAATTATCCGTTTTTGAAAGTTCCACGAAGTTGCTCTTGGCTGTTTCTTTCAGTTATGAAAACAAGACAATGAAAATAAGCATGTTTCGATACCAATGGATACTATGAACTGTAATAATATAATTTTATTGAAATGATACATTTTTCAGGGTCGCTGAGAATAAAAATTAATGCAAAATCAAAAACAAATATTGAAGTAATCATGATAAATAAAATTTGTACTTTATTTTGGAATATCTGAATAAGCAATCCCAGGCCGAAGTACAGAAATGTAATATAAATTTGATATAATAGTTTCGAACATAATGTATATAATAAGGAGAGAGGAAGTTTTTCTGACTACTGGTCAACCAGTAGTCAGAAAAACTTCCACTCTTCTTATTAATTACTACCCTGGTCGACACAAAAAACATCTACTATTGTTATATTGTAGAAAATTTCACATTGTGGACAAAATCGAGTGCGAAGCACGAGATACGTGAGGAGAATGTGCTCGTTTAGACCGAAGGAGCTTTAACAAAAGAGAACTCACAAGCACAAAATTACAGTTGTCGATGCTTTGACCTTTAATTTTAACAGGTCTGTGCACAAATGTGAGGGAAATACAAAGACCGAGCGCGAAGCGCGAGATAAATATATTATCGAGCGCAAAGCGCGAGAACAAATACTTGCGCGCCCCAGGCGCGCACGTGGCGCGCGATTACAATGTGCCCGCGCAGCGGGCAGGTTTTTTAGAAGTAATTTTATAATGTAATTGTATGATACCCAAATGTATTATTTAAACTATAAGGAAACATATATATATATATATATATATATATATATATATATATATGAAGTATCATATGTGCACAAAGCACAAAGACTCAAAAAAAGCCTTTGCTATATGGGAATTATTAAGCTATTTTATTTAGTTTCATTACAGTAAATACTATAGAAACATTTGTAGTAGTTTTCGGTTTCTCTTTTTACACAGGAAAAAAGAATGATCATTTTTGTTGCAAACTAGCATTTTAAATTATAGAAAAAATGCGTGGAAAGTGACGCCATCTATTTCGTAAATGTAATGCCATCTATGTCGGGAATTTGTAAATCCTTTTGTTGTTGCACAACTCGAGAGAGAATAATTTTTTTGTCTCTTCACTCTTTATACATAAGTCGGAAAAGGTGTTTATCATGTTCCGCTTATTGTTTCGTTTTTACCACTTCACAATGAAATTAACTCTTTTAGAGAATTTTTTGTATCATTTCGTTATTGTGCAGATCAAAGATTTTGAGACATTTTCCTTTAGGAACATTTCATTTCACAGAAAGAAATCTGGATGCACGCAATTTTCAAGACTCCATATACGTACTCTCTGCAGGAATTTTGTATTGAATTGACGGAGTGAACATTGTTGTAGCGTTGAAGTACGGGTGACAGTAAAAACGCTTTCTTGACTTCAAACGATTGTGGTAAAATCTCAAATCGAGCGAAGAAAATATAGTTATTAATTTGGTTCTTTTTTTCATTTTTTATTTTTTATAATTAACATCCTTTTAGGAATTCTCCCGCCTTCTATTTTCGAAATATTTATTAAAAAATTTAAATTAAATTTTCTCAAGAAGTAGGGGAATTGTGTCTAAAATGCGGACACACTATAGCATTAATCAGCTTCATATTTTTAGGAATGAATTAATTTCTAGAAAAAGAGTCTGATCAACGTTACGTTGACTTTTTTCCACAATGTCTAAAAATTAAAATTGGGGTACGATACATTTGAATAAACTAAAAATTGCAAAAAGAAAAGGTCTGCGCATTTTTATACTTTTTTATCAACACGCTCGGATGAAATGGTCAGTCCCAAAGAATTATCTCAAAACAGGCTTATTTTTCTATTAATATCAGCACTAAGGTTGTTAAATGACACATTATAATATTTTGTTTATCATTTTCATTATGCATAAAATATCACGAAATATATTATAAAATATGAGTTTTATTTTTGTCACAATAAGAAATTAAGTACGTTGTTCGATAACATGAAGTCTTTTTTGTATTAGATATTTAAAAAATTATAATTTTCTTGAAATAGGTTACATAACCTCAAATCCGTTTGTTTACGGTAAGACAGAGTGATAAATTGTAACAGAACCGACGGTACGAATTTATAGGTTATTTTGTATAACAACATTGAATTAAAAGATTATCAAATTTGTTCAAAGTTTTAATTTATTATTTTTCAACTTTCAACGTATTTTTTTCACTTTTAAATTATTTCAAAATAGATCGACCACTATGAATTGTTCACTTTAAGTAACTCTTTCTTATAAAAATAGATATATAAATATGATGTAGCATTTTTGTGATAATATTTCTACTGGGAGTAGATAGATGGCGCAAAATATTGAATTTTCCGCCATAATTAGTACCTTTCTTAACCTCTTTATTTTTAAAAACATGCTGTTTATTCACCTTATATCAGTAAATTATTGATGTACGTTTGTCATTTTACAACTTTTTATGAATATCAAGTTCGTTATCTTTGTTAATACTTGTTTGTTTGTTGGACTTTATTTTTTACTTCACGTTTCACAATGAATTTTGCATAAACAATATTTTATAAATGTGTACAGAATATGTTGAAACAGTACACTGTTAAAAAAACCTGATCGAAATTTAATATACATGTGAGTAAAGTCATTTGCACATACCGTACATTAATTTTAATATACCATCATGTTGTAAAATTAATATACATGTATATTAAAGTCGGTAAAACAGAATGCGTGAAAACAACAAGTCCTTTGATACCTTCAGATCTTGTCAAATTAAAAAAAATAACGAAGTGGCTATTCCTACGGTAATTACCGTGAGTGAAGCTTCCGAAACTAAACCTACGTGAAATGGAAAAAGTTCCGAAGTGCATCGATGGCGGCGCTAGTGTTGTCAAAATGTGTTCAAATTTTAAATAAGACTGCGGGTGTACGTGATGTGTTAAAGTTTAAAAATTAAAATGAAGTTATTTATTAACAATGGTTATCGTAAGTATATAACACCTTGACTTTGACATATTTGTCTGCATGTTTATAAGTTTATGACAGATGGGTTTCCCGACAGATGGGTCACTCTTTAAAACTCTATTATTTTTTCAATTATTATATTATTTTTCAAATTGTTGATTATACTTTTTTTAAATTCAACCATTTCAATTTTAATTGCAAAATTAAAAATTATGAGTTCTGATTTTAAACAACACATTTCTTAACTTTTTAATTTTAAATCGTCTAATCTAATCAAATATTTTTCAAATTTAAATGATTTTTGTTTTTACATCTCCAACTATAAATCGGACAATTTTACAATATTACATTACATTAAAATAAATAAATTAATCTACTTTTGGTTGAAAGTTAATTCCTTCATGTGGAAAAGTCCGCTATTATATTTTTGGTTTAGAACTAATCTTTTTTATTTATGGACCTCAATTTGTTTTTGAGTAGTCGCTCCGCAGGGGGTCCCCGCCGCGCCGGTCGGTCTGAATTTGTGGTTTTTCCCGGCATTGTCATCTTGTGAAATTTTCAATTAAATTTAAATTAAGCTCAGTTACAAATTCGAAACAATTATCATGAACCCTTAGAGCTTACAATCTTAGAGCTACAATTAGGCCAGATACCTCAGTTTCAGTTTGCATTTTGTACTGACAACATCGTTTTTCAAAATGTCTAAGCGCAAACGAAATAATTCTAAACCGGGTTTATTTGAAGTTGGCACGTCTTTTGACAGTTACGATGAGTTTCTGCAAACTCTTAGTGTTTTTGAAGAGGAGGAACGGCAAAAGTTTTGCAAAAAAAGAAGCAGAAAAGTTACGGCGATGAAAAATATGAAGAAACCACTGAATCCGGAAATCGAATATTACGAATTAGAAATGGCATGCACATTTGGAGGTTCATTTAAACCTGAGGGCAAAGGTTTAAGAGATAAAGGGTAAAATTATTTAATATAATCTATCTTTAAGGACCATTAAAAGAAATTGATTATTTCTTTTGTGTTGAAAATTAGTTTTTTAAGCTAAAAATTGAACTGTTCCATTTTTGGTTGAAAGTTTTTTTTTCAGTTGAAAATGCACCTTTTTGGTTAAAATGATAACAAATTTGGTTGAAAGCTATTTGTTTCGTTTTTTTGGTTGAAAATTAATTGTTTTAACAGAAAATGTAAATATTCTATTTTTGGTTGAATCGAAACATTGTAAAAAATAGTTGAACAATTTATCAGTTGAAAATTCAACTATCTGCTTCAAAATCATTGAAATCTTTTAAATCAATATGAAATCTTTATGATATCTTTAGAAATCTTTGCGAAATATTTTTAATATTTTTGAAATATTTGGTAATATTTGTCAAATTATTGAAATCTTTTAAATCAATCTGAAATCTTTGTGA